>CAUYQG010086649.1:0-25910 GCA_963574415.1 Tarsius wallacei
CCTACGAGCTTGGGATACTCAAGGCCCACTACGTTTTACATAGCAGGCTGCATCCCTTACCTGCCTTTGGCTAGAATGCAGAGCTTCCAGGCGAGACCGTTGCCTACAAGCCTGGGGTACTCAAGGCCTGCTACAGTGGCAATGTTTGTCTGTCCCCCACATCACATCTGCTCCAAGATGAGGGAGTATAGGCTTGGTTCCTTGAACACAAACCAAGAGCATAAAGACCTTGTCAGTCTTTGCTCTGGTCTCCTTCATCTCCTCCTTTCTTTTTTCTTTTAAGCGCAGTTTATGGACCTCTACTTGGAGATTTTTGATGGCTCATACTCCTGCCCGGATGCAGACTGGGAAACAAGACAGTAAAATTGAAATTAACACTCTCAATGCTATTAAACAATACACTGCAGACCATATGTTATGCGATGATACCAATTGTCTAACCTTACAAAGAATATCATTAGTCAATGTGTTCGCAGACAATAGAGGTAACTCGGATGTAGAAATACCAACAATATCTTGATGCAATCGTGCAATGTCTAAAATTAAGTTATTAGAGGACCAAATTCCCAGCAAATGATTTTTAACCAGATCCTAATGCCATTCAGAATTATTATAAGTCTTAGAGGTAACACAAATCCATTGGAACTCTGCATGACATCGTAACATAACCCGTCTTTAGAGCAGCAACCTGGTCTCCAAGAACCAGGACCGTCTCCTCCAGTGCATTGAGTCATGCCTCCAGTTTAATGTCAATGGCTTCTTGGCTGGATAGAGCAATAGCCAAATGGTTTACATACTGAGCTGTGTGGATTGCTTGAGTCAAAGCCATTGCTGAAGCAGTGGCTGCTGCAATCAGCGTAACCAAAGCAATAATACCGGCAACTAGAAGTCCAATAAATCTTCGCTGGCGATCAAGCAGGGTGGACATTTGAGAAAGTACATGCCAGCCATAGTCCTGATACCATGGCCCAGAAATATATATAGGAATCATAACAAAAGATGCAATACCACAACTTGCTGTCCTCCATTATGAGGACAGTTAGTAAGGTTACAATGAGGACACTTTAAAGAAAAATAGGAGGATTTCATGGTAATAGTCCAGGACCCTGTTAATAAAACATAAGGGGGGAGGAACACAGGCAAACACATTACAGGAGCCATTGTAAGATGGTTGGTTCAAGGGAGGTGAGAATGGGCCCTAAAGCCGCCATAAGTTTCCAAATACCAAGTTGAGGGTGTCCCGCTGAGGTGGAAAGGACCGTTTCCACCCACCCTCCAGAGGTTTCAACATGTTGTAATTCAGACGCAGCTTGCGGATCCAGAGTAGCCCAGTCCATGACCCCTTCTCTTGTGTGGGGGATACAATGCCAGGTGGCCACAGAATAATGACATCTACGCCAGGGTGGAAACTGAGAAAGCAAAAATGAAGCTGCCTCAGAACACAGGGGAACTCCAGAAGGTGGAATCTCAGTAAAAGATGTTGTTCGAGACTGCAATGGGCCATAAAAAGACATGATCTACTCTCTATTCATCAAAGGCTGGTGTTCCATGGGTCCCGAGGCATAAACCCATGAGTATATTTAAAAGTAGAAGTAATCAGCACACAGCCTGGATCTCCCATGGAGAGTGGGCACCACAAATGTGAAAAACAAATGGGCACTTTGATGGACTGCCCTTCATAAGAAAATCCATCAACACACTGCAGGGTAATAGACTCAGTGGAGGAGTGGCCCAATAAAGAAGCATTACTAACATATACTGGGACTGAAGGGTCATCCCAAACTACAGCTCTAGCTGTAGTTTTGGCTTTAGCTGTTAGCACCTCCAATTGTATCCAAGAAGGAGGAACAACTTGATGTGCTGCCTCAGAGCAGGGTCACGGGGGAGGCACAATTCCCGGTGGAATGATGCACCACCTCTTGAATGGAGGGTTCAGTCTTCCTGTCTGATTCTTTCTTGATACTCTGGAGCTGGGGACCAGTGTAGAGTCGGACGAACTGCGCCGGGAGCCCTCGGGGTCCCTCTGCATTCCTAGGGAAAACACAAGCACTGCCTCGTCCCCAAATGAGTACCGGATCAGGTCCTTGCCACTGGCCCATTAAAGGATCCTTCCAATGAACCAAATCCTCTGTTTTAGGAGAAGGATGCCAAAAGCGTTCTGCAGCTGATACCCCTTCATTATCCAGATTAAGAAAATTAAGAATAAATAACGCATGTGCCAATAGTGTATGTGGGGAGGAATGTGTATATTCCCCCTTTTTTAATTTTAATAATTGGGGTTTGAGCTTTCTATTGGCACGCTCCACTATGGCTTGCCCCTGTGGATTATAGGGGATTCTGGTAGTATGAGAAATTTGAAACGTGGAGCAAAATTGGGCAAAAGGTTTGCTAACATAAGCAGGACAATTGTCAGTCTTAATAGATTTGGGAATGCCCATGACAGCGAAGGTTGCAAAGCAATGAGCTATAACATATAGAGCTGCTTCTCCTGATCAGGCTGAGGCAAAAATAAAACCAGAGCACGTGTCCACTGTAACTGCACATAAGCCAACTTTCCAAAAGAAGGGATGTGTGTGACATCCATTTGCCATAAGTGTCCCGGCAGCAAACCTAGGGGATTTATGCCCTCAGTAGGAGGAGAGTGAAACTGAGGACAGATAGGACCGTTTTTTACTATTTGTAGAGCCATTTTTCTAGACAATGAAAATTGGCGGAGTAAACTTTGGGCATTCTGATGATGAAGGGTATGGGAAGCAGCAGCCGCGGAAGCAGGAGACAATAAAGGAAAGGCCAAAAATCGCGTAGCCTCATCAGCAAGGGCATTGCCTTCAGATAACAGACCAGGAAGGGCAGAATGAGCACGAATATGAGCAACATAAAAGGGCTCCGCACAAGCACAGATATGCAATTGAATGGTCTGTAAAAGAGTAATTATGTCAGTGGGGGAGGAGGAAGAGACAGTATGAAGACTAGCAGTTTCCAAATGACGCAGCACACCTACGATGTAATGACTGTCAGTGTAAAGATTACAGCGTCTCTTAGGGAGATTAGCAAAAGTCTGACAAACTGCAAACAGTTCGACCCGTTGAGCGGAATCCTAATCCGTCTGAAAACAAGAAACAACACCATTCATGACAGTGACTGCTGTCCCAGAAGAGGAGCCATCTGTAAAAACCAAATTAGCATCCTGCAGAGGTTGAGCACTAGTAACCTGAGGGAAGGTAAAAGAATGATTTTTTGCAAAAGTAAGAAGTCGAGAAGGAGGATAATGGGAGTCTACTTGTCCAGCAAAGTGAGCTACAGTCAACTGCCATGCAGGGCATGTTTCCCAGAGCCAAGTCATCTGAGGAGCAGTGTAAGGAACTACAATTAAAGCAGGTTCATGGCCAAAAAGTTCCCTAGCTCGCCGCTGTCCCTTGACAATGAGGAGAGCAACAGATTCATAATATGGGGTTACAGTGCGTCGTCACGAGGATGGTAAGTGTAGCCATTCCACCGGCCCCTGTTGCCAAAATACATCTGTTGGTAAGTAGGGTGTGGGCAATATCAGAAACGACCAAGGATCAGTAAAGGAAATGTGAAAAATCTGTTGTTGGGCAATAGCCCTCTGGACCAGCTGCAATGCAGCTAGAGCTTCTGCAGTGAGATGCCTTGGAGATCGAGGGTCAGACTCTCCCTTCAATATGTCAAAAAGTGGCATTAGTTGAGTAGTAGAAATACCCAAGGAGGGACGTCACCAATTGATGTCCTCCAACAACTTTTGAAAATCATTAAGCGTTAATAAAGAATACAAATGAATTTGCAGCTTCTGCATGCGTACATTGCATCCTTCTATTAGTCTACCAAGATATTCATATGGGGCTACAGTCTGGACCTTCTCTGAAGCAATAAGTCCAGATTGCTGAAGGGCAGACTGTAGGTTCAAAGACACAACCTGAAGTTGTTCTGGATCGGGATGAGCAACAAGGATATCATCCTTGTAATGAATGATGTAGGCTTCAGGAAAACATGATCAGACAGGCCTGAGAGCCTTGGCCACAGAAGTCTGACATAATGTGGGACTATTGGCCATGCCTTGGGGTAAAACCTTCCATTGAAATTTCTGAGCTGGTTGCTGAAAATTAATAGCAGGCAACGAGAAAGCAAAATGTCACGGTCCTGAGGAAAAAGTGAAATAGTGAAAAAAACAATCCTTTAAGTCTATAACAAACAAGTGATAGTCAGCAGGGATGGCCACTGGCGAGGGCAGGCCGGGTTGCAGAGGCCCCATAATTTCCATGGAGCGATTTACTGCCTGTAAATCTTGTAGTAAATGCCGCTTCCCTGATTTTTTCTTAATTACAAAGATAGGAGTATTCCAAGGACTGTTGGAATGCTCAGTGTGTCCGGCTAGAAGCTGCTCCTGAACAAGCGCTGTTGCAACTGCAAGCTTTTCTTCAGAGAGTGGCTACTGCTCCACCCATATAGGATTATTAGATAACCAAGTAATGGTATTAGCAGTTTCCTGATGGGGCTCAGGAGAAGCAGTGGCCATTAGTGAAAATTCTCAGGGTGACCTAAACCAAACCTCCCATTTTTTAATGGGGGGAGTTAAGGGGTACTGTATTCCTTGATTAAACCTTCTCAATCCTTGGATAGGTAAAAAAAATCCTTGATCAAACATTTGAGAAGTGACCAGAGGGCTGGGGCTGTAAAGTAACACCCCCATAGCTTGGAGGACATCTCGTCCCCAGAGATTGAGTGGTAAAAAGGCAAGTACATAAGGCTGAAAGACTCCTTCAGGACCTTCATCATCTGTCCACCTAAGTAATTGGCTACTCTGTAATGGAGATTTGGACTGTCCAATATCTTGCAAAGATGTCATAGCCTTCTGAAGAGGCCAAGAAGTTGGCCAGCGAACCTGACTAATGACAAAGACATCAGCCCCTGTATCTAATAAACCCTGGAAGGTCTTGCCTTCTATATGCAAAGAATACTCAGCCCACTTTTCCTCAATGGCCTGCACCCAATAGGCATGATCAGAAGAACCAAAAGTATTAGTCCCTCGTTTTTGTGAGGAGACAATACATCCCATTTTTCTTAATGGGAGTAACACCAGTTGGGCAATTTTCATGCCTGCAGTAAGAGTAATAATATTCTGAGGAGCATTTCCCATAACTTTAATTTCACCAGTGTAGTCAGAATCTATGACTCCGGGGAGAAGTTGGAAGCCCTTTAGGGAAAGACTGCTACATCCCAGTAATAATCCCACTGTGTCATCAGAGAGTGGGCCATACACACCCGTGGGAATGACTTGTAGACCCATCTCTGGAGTTAATACAAGGTGGGAGGAAGAACTGAGGTCTAGTCCGGCACTCGCTGGGGTGGCGCGGTAGAGATCACTGACCCATTGGGTTGATGACTTCCCTGAGGAGATGAGCTGGGCATGGGCTGTGGGGGGTAGATGGACATAGCCCCAATTGTTTGAGGGGCCTGGGGCTGGCCCCTCTGGAAGTTTCCCAACAGGGGATTTCCGTTTGTATCCATCTTGGAGTGGCATTCATGAGCCCAGTGGATTCCCCGCTTGCAGCATGGGCACACAGATGTAGGATGGCCCCTTCTGGGTGGGAGTCCTGAATTCAGATTACGAGTGGGGCACTCCCTGCTGAAATGACCCATTTGCCCACAATTGAAGCAAGCGCCTTGGGTTCCTCCCTTGTCGGATTTCATCACATTAAAAATTTTATGGGGAGGAGTACCTTGCAAAGCTGCAGCCATGGCCATCCCCTGCATATAGGCAGGACCAATGTCAGCACACAAGTGAATATAATCTGACAGCTCCCCCTTCTTACAATAAGGACGAATGACCACTTAGCAGGCAGAATTGGCATTTTCATAGGCCAGTTGTTTTACCAAAAGAGTTCCTGCTTCTCCATCTACCACCAATCGACCCACAGCTTGCAACAGTCTAGATACAAAATCTTGGTAAGGTTGACATATTTTGGAAAGTTGCTCTGTCTTAACTCCAGCAAACGGTAATCAGTGCCATGCTCCCGATGCTGCTCCACTGATCCGACCATATGCAGTAGGCAGCTCAGGGATAGAGGATCTGCGCCTCTTGGGAGGAGTATACTCCTTGGCCCAAAAGCATGTCCAAATTAATCATATCCAGCTCACCTCCTCTGTTTCTCTCAGCTTACTCTTTGCATCTATCCCAGAAATCTGTCTTTCATAATAGATAGTCCCCGCCTGGCAAACATGCCTTTGCAACCATATGCCAATCAGAGACGCACCAGATGCCTCCTAACATCGGATGGCCGAGTTTGGACGGGAGCCAAAAAAGGAGAAGGCTCGGATCCAGAACCCACGAGCAAGGTTCTGGCCGGTGCCATCTGAGGGGCCCCTGAGATCCAAGGGGAGCCCTTGCCATCTCCGGGAGAGATCTCTTCCTTAGAAATTGAGGAATGATACACCGGTACTGAAGACACTTTTTTTTTAGAATTTAAAGTGCGACACAAAGGCACCTCCTCCTCTGAAACTTAGCACTGTTTAGCTAAAACAGTAAGCAAATCCATAAGTTGAGCAAAAATATCAGAAGATAAAGAAGGAGTGAATGGCTCAGCCTCTTTTGTAGGCAGGCCTGGAGGCACAGGAGATGCGGTCACAGAGGCTCGGGGGGGCCACAAATATCTTATCATTATGATATTGAGCAGCAGCCTCGTCCAGTTCCTGCTGAAAATCTCCAGGGAAAAAATTCTTCCCATCCCCACTGGACCCTAAGGCAGGGGCTGACGGGGAGCGTCGCAGCGATGGAAGAATCTGCTCTATGAAGTTCATGAGAGGGGTCCAAGCAATCCCTCACTAGATTCCACAGAGAAAAGGCATCTACTGGCACGGCTTCAGGACTGTGCACTTGATAAAAAATTCTTCAAATGATTGCCCACTTTTTCCCAAGTAGTCGAGTTAACCATCCTGGCCTCAGGAAACCAGGGACATACTTCCTCTATAAACTGTAAAAATCCATCTAACTGCCTATCTGTAACCTTAGTTCCTCTAGCTTTCAACATAGATTTTAACATCTGCACAAAGAGAGTGTGTTCCTTAGAATGTAAATGTCCCATGTTTTACTCCCAATGATTAACGCTTTTCCCTTGGTACTTACTCAATGAATGCCGCACAAGAAAAGTCAGCCTCCTTGAGGGTTCCTCTCCAGTCAATGTCATCCCCAGTACTCAGGTCCCTGTTTGGGCGCCACTTGCGGAGATCCAGCCTCCACAGAGCAGGGCCTGAGGTGGGGGGAGGGAATGAGAAAGAACGACAAGAGACAGCAGCATTGGGAGGTCTCTCTCCTCAATAGCTGAGAGCAAGCTTATTATTTAACATGCCTCTTATATAGGAAAAACTAGGGCAAAACTGTACAAGGGACTATTGTAGAAACAAGCAGCATCAGCATCTGGGCCAGGCATCCGGGCCAGGTGTGATTGATGTCATGTGCTTTGCTTTATTATAAAGTAACAAATCAAGGTTAGGGGAGACAAGCAAACCACAGGGGAATTATGTTGATATTAGAAGGCGAGTTGTTCTGCATGTATCTTTTTGTACCTAGGGCTTTATTGTAGCTAAGACTTTATCTGTACTATGTGTACCCAGATGTGTGGGCATCTGAGACACTGCTTCGCGTAGCAGGCTGCATTCCTCACAGCCTGCCTTTGGCTAGGATGCAGAGCTTCCAAGCGAGACCTTGCCTACGAGCTTGCGGTACTCAAGGCCCCCTACGTTTTACATAGCAGGCTGCATCCTTTACCTGCCTTTGGTCAGATTGCAGAGCTTCCAGGCGAGACCGTTGCCTACAAGCCTAGGGTACTCAAGGTCTGCTACAGTGGCGGTGTTTGTCCCCCACATCACATCTGCTCCAAGATGAGGGAGTATAGGCTTGGTTCCTTGAACACAAACCAAGAACATAAAGACCTTGTCAACTTATGCTCTGGTCTCCTTCACATGCACACACACATACATACATTTTTATGTATAAACATAAACACAATGAATGACTATATTATGTCATAATTTTAAACATTCAATAAACCTCTTATTGATGATTGTTATAAAATCTCCAGTAACATATTTCTGTCAATCTCTAATTTTGTATTTTGTTATTTCTTTCTTTGCATTACATATTTTCTTCTTATGAAATTCATTATTTTCCTAAGCTGGTATTCTCCCAGTGTTTTCTAACTCAGAGAATGACATCAATATCCATCTCAATGGATTGTTCATAAAACCTTGAAATCACTTTTATCCCATTCCTGGACCTCCTACTAACTTACTTATTGATTTTGCCTTCTTAAATAAATAAATGCAAAATCTATTTACCTTTCTCCATTGGCATCACCTACCTGCCAACACTCTTACCTGAAATAGTTTCAACTAGTTTCCTCATAATCTTTATTTGCTGAATGAGTGACTAAATTAATAAATACTTATTTATTATGCAATGAGTTTTTCTTAGTCTGCTCAGGTTACTGTAGTAAAATATTATACTATTGACTTGGTGGCTTAAATAATAATCATTTGCTTCTTACAATCTGGAGGCTGGAAAGTCCATAATCAAGGTGCAGACAGCTTTGGTGTCTCCTAAGGGACTTTTTCCTGGTTTGCACATGGGCACCTTCTTGCTATAATATCATGTAGTAGAGAAAGACATCATCGCTCTCATTTTTGGTCTTATAAAGACATTAGTCACATCACAAGGGCTCTACTCTTAGGACCTAATTACCTCCCAAAGATCTCATCTTTAAATACCATTTCATTGATTCCATGTTGAATCCACCCAGAGATTAAACATATAAATTTTGGGGGGACACAGTAATGTTCGTAAACTGTGTGTCTGTCTCTCTCTCTCTTTTTTTTTTTTTTTTTTGCGTTGAGATATCACTCCATTGCCCAGGGCTGGAGTGGAATACAGTGGCACACACATGACCACCCCAGTGTTGACCTGCTGGGCTCATGCAATCCTTCTGCCTCAGCCTTCCAAGTAGCTGGAACTACAGGCGTGTGCTACCATGCCCGGCTAATTTTTGTATTTATTGTAAAGATGAGGGCTGCCAAGTTGCCCAGCCTGTTCTCTAACCCATGGACTCAGGCAATCCCCTCACCTCAGTCTCCCAAAGGGCTGGCATTACAGGCTTGAGCCACCACACCCGGCCTCTTTTTTAAATATAATGTTTATGTATTGATTTCTGCATTGTTTGAAATTTGTCTAGCTAACTTCCTTATTTTTAAAAATAATTTATATTCATTTTTTCTGTTTTGCTATTTTCTATTGGATGGTTTGTCTAGTTACTGTTTCTATTTCTTAGGCATTTGATTCTTTGCTTTTATTTTTCACATTGGTTTTGAATGTATAAATAATAGATTTTGATAATTGGTCATATAGTATTTCTGTAGCAGTTGAAGTTGAATTTGCACCAGGAATTGATGCCCAGTCTCCATTATAAATAGAAATACTCACACTATATTTTAAAAGTACCCTCTTAGCCAAAGAACACGATTTTGTGAAAAAGATAATGACAATGATAAATGAGACATTTGGCTTTTCCTATGTGCCAGATCTTTTGTCAAGAACATAAAGAGTTTGAGCTTTTGCCCTACTTCAAGGTAAATAGTTAGCCTGCTACAGTTTCATGAATACTGCAGAAGACACAAGTTTTCTGGGTCAGAAACAAAAATATTTCTTACCTACAGTAATAACAGTATCCACAGCATCAGCATTTACACCAGTTCCCTGAACCTCAATTTCCACAGGATGACACAAAGAAGGCCAAGGCAGCCTGCACACACAGTGGGTTATATCTCAAGAGAGAAATAATAACTTTTTATATGGGAGTGATTCTTTATATGATCTTTAATAATGGTAGCTTAACAAACCTGTCTGATCTTTGCTCTGAATAAATTATCTGTATTATATTAGTTGGTATGTAAACCTGCAATCTGTTCCAGAAGGAGATGCTATTTTTAAATTTTAAGGCTCTTTTTTACCTAAACATCCTTTAAAAGAGAGTCCAGAACAAAGAATGTCAGTGACTCTGCTTGTAGGATATACAGAATCACACAAAAAATAAGAACTATATGAAGCACTGTTAAGTGCTAAAAATATATATGCTCATTTAATCCTCACAACAAACCAATAAGGGAGGTAAATTTATAAGGAACATTTTATAGATAGGAGTCCTGAGCCACAGGAAAGCAAGGCATTTGCCAAATACAGGAAGCATGCGGAATAGAGAAAAGAAAAAAAGTTACAGTACTGTTGTTTCACAATTATTTACCATCTCTGCCTCGATTATCTTACTACCTCATAAAACTGTTATGAAGATCAAGTGAAAATGTTAAAATTGCTTTTAAAAAGAGTATTGTCATATAAATAAAAGGGGTCTAGATATTAAGGCAAAATTGAAGGTAAACCTCTATGCTGGGAAAAGACTCAAATATGGTGTAACTATTGCCTAAACAATTTCCATTCTGTAGAAGTTTATCTGAAAATGACAAAATGAGTTCTTTCTGTCTATTGGGTGAAAACCATCCATCATACGGTTAGAATATTGGCTGGGCTTATTCTTATTTTATGCTTCCTTGGTAATCCCTTATTACATTTTAGTTAATTCCCTAGAAAAAAATTATGTTCTAAAATTCTTATCTAATTTATTACCAGTTTACTTTTTAAAGTACAACTCAGCTGGGCATGGTGACTCACGCCTGTAATACCAGCATTTTGAGAGGTAGAGACAAGAGGATTGCCTAAGCCTAGGAACTTGAGAACATCCTGGGCAACTCTGGGAGATCTCCTCTCTACAATAAATCAAGAAATTAGCCAGGCATGGTGGCACACACCTGTAGTTGCAGCTACTTGAGGTTGAGGCAAAGGATTGCTTTAGCCCAGCAAGTCGAGGCTGCTGTGGCCATGAGTATGCCACTGCACTCCAGCCTGAGCGACAAAGTGAGATTCTGATTCAAAAAAAAAAAAAAGTAAAACTTATTTACACCAATGTGAATGAGCTCTATAATTTTTACATCTCTTTGGACCATTTACAAAAAGTAAATCAAAGGCTGTGCATGTTTTGGTGGTTTATATTTTCATAGGCTATTGAACCTAGTGAAAAACATGTTTCTTGTAAATAGAAAAGATTATGAAATTAATATACAGTGATATTTCTTAACTACTAGTACCAATAGTACTACTAGGTACTATAGTTGACCCATGGATTCTATTGTCTGATAAATTAAAATAAATAAAATAAAATGAAAAATGAGAGAAGAATATAAAATAAATGGAAAAAAGAAAGTAAGCAGTGAGGTAGATTAAAGATGCAAGATCCCATTCACAATAGCCACCAAAAAAATGAAATACCTCGAAAAAAAAAAAAAAAAAGATGCAAGATACTGTATATGAATGAAACATTGCCCAATCAATTGCAACAAGTAACATTTAGTGTAGCAATTATTATGTTACCTATGTTTTTCAGTAAAAATTTCAAGAAAGATATTATTTGGCTTGGAAATTATCAAGTAGTGCTCTCAATATAAGCTGTATATCACGTCTTTAGCAAGTCATGATCAATAGATCTTCCATACATTTTATAATCAATATCTGCTGGAGTCATACACAATATATCTCAATTCTAAGGATTTTTAGTAGAAAAAGGTATCAGTTTAGAAGTGGTGACTCCCTCCTATTTTCCAAAATGGTGACTTAATCAATTCTCATTTTGGAAGCAAATGCCCAACCCTGCACAAATTGATTTTAACTTCGTATCCCAATTTTTACTCAATCCCAGCCATCAGTCACCTAATCAGAAAATTGTGATAATTCAAAATGTTTCTGATGCATTAAAAAATACCTACACGTCAATGTTTCTGTTGTTTTCTTTTTCAATTTCAAAGTATAGAAATCTCAACTCAAATTAGCTTAGAACTTTTAAAGAAAATGTACAATTGGCCCATGTTACTGCAAATCTAGAAGTAGCTCTGAATCCAGAAGAAGCTTGATCCAGCAGCTTGAAAGATACTCCATTCTTCTCAGCCCCTTTGTTCTTCTATCAGTAGTATTTAGTTTGTCCTCAGTCTCTCCAAAGCGGCCTTGCAGCAGCCCTGGGCTCTTCCCTGGTGATAGCAAATGGATACAGCACTTCCAAACCTTGCATCCTTGCTGCATATCAACCATGAAAAGGGTTCCAGAAACATCAGTAAACATCTCTTTGTGCCTCATTGACTTTGAGTCACTTTTGAACTGGTTAGAATGGAATTTGTTGGCTGGGTTTTGTCAATTAAGATTCAAGGCTGTAATTTATAGTGGGGTCGACACTACTTAAAACATGTGGCTGTTAATAGGACAGATATGGTACCCAAAAAATTAGGCAATGCTTAAATAAGAGGGGAATTAGGTGCCAGGAAATCAGAGCAACAACAGATGTCTATTATAGTTGCTGTAGATCATGTTTTAGAGGAAGGAAGATGTTGGTGAGATAAAAAATAATAAAACCATGGAAGCACATAAGATCTAGAAATCATTTAAGGTCTGCAAAAATAGAACAGTACCAAGAAGATTTAAGTTATACTGCCTTACACGCCAACAAACATAATCCCAGAAGAAAAGTACGTTTTCACTTTTCTGGGTTGTATATACCTATAATAAATATTTAATATCATTGTCCTCATCATTGCTGAAGATAATCAATTTTGAAAGGTCAATGATGAAAAGGTACAAGAATTGGAAGAAAGATATGGTCTTCAGAAAACATTTCAAACATACATTAATTTAGCAGCACGCCTCCTAAAAAGCAGAGAATAATAAATAATGTAGGCATACTCAGTTTTTAGTAACACAAGAGGAAAAAAAATTCAGACTCATTCCAAATGGAATACAACTTTATTGTAGGAGGTAGATCTTAATGCTACTTTCAGAGAGCTGTTACAGTCTATTATGTCAACTCTCACACCTCCCACAACACATCTCTGTTAGTGCACAGCCATTCAAAATATGAAAAATCATAGACCTCAAAATGTTTAGAAATTTGTGGTTTGTTGGCAGTGCATTAGAAGAAAACATTTAATAAGATCAGAAAATCCAACAAAAGTCAGTAATTCTCTGAATCAGAAAGTTAAAATGCTTTCCTTACAGGTAAGGGGAGAAAAGTTGACATCACAACAGTCAACCCTTAGGATCAGGTGCCCCCAGGAATTGACTGACAAAAACTTTTAACTGTTGCACCTCTCAGCTTCTCTCGTACCTTAGAAACTGGCAACCTAACCCAAGGGCCTGAGGGTCTCCTGGTACAAATGTGTAAAACTCAGCCTCCTACCTTAAGGCATATTGACAAAGAAATTATGGACTAAAAACAATGTGTAATGTTGCCTTCAAAAGATATGCAACTCATTTATGCAATAAATAAACAATGAATATACTTTATCAGAATATAAACCATTTGTAATAGAGTTTAGCAAAGAAGAGAGACAAAACTACTGGGTGATACAATCTAGGTCTGTAATTGAGAATTGGGACATGGAATGGGTCTATGGGATCACAGAGAAAGAGAAGCCAAACTAGAATAGTCTTGTCTATGGTTAGACAGAGGAATGAGTGCAAAAAATGGGGGAAGGCTGGAAAATACCTCATGGATGAGTTTGAATATACAATCATTCAATAAATGCTTGAATAATAAGTATGTGTTTTCAAGTTTCTTTGTAATAGGTATTTCTTAAAAGTGCATTTCAAGCCTTGTGCAATATAATGAAAAATTATTAAGTGCTATATGTAAGGCAATCATTGTTTTATTTTGCCTGATACAGCACTGATATACACCTGCTGTTACAGCATGTTAATTAATAGCATCCTCTTCACCCTTAAAAATTATCCTGGTTTGGGTCGGGCTCAGTGGCTCAGCCAGTAATCCCAGCACTTTGGGAGGCCGAGACGTTTGAGGTCAGCCCGGGCAGCTTGGCGAGACCTCATCTCTACAATAAATCAAAAATTAGCTGAGCATTGTAGCACACATCTGTAGTTCTGGCTACTTGGAAGACTGAGGAGGAAGAGTTGCCAGAGCCAAGAAGATCAACGCTGGGGTGGCCGTGAGTGTGCCACTGCCCTCCAACTTGGGTGACACAGTGAGACTGCAACTCAAAAAACCAAACCAAAACAAACAAACAGAAAATGTATCCTGGTATGGATGATAAATTGTATGGTCACCCTATTTTAACAAAAAATGGTGGGGTTTTTGCCATTCAGAAATTTCAGTAAATTTGACTAGAATATTTTCCCTTCCCTCATGATTTCTTGGTTTTTGGAAGCTCAAACCATTCCCTGAGAATCCTACACATTGTTTGACATTACTGTGGACATCTGAACTTCCATAACCTTGCATTTTTTCTCCTTTTTGTGGCTCCAGACAGGAAACCTATCCCTCCAAATTCCACAAAAAACATACTCCCACAATTGGCACTGAGATTCCTTATTTGTGACTACAAGGGGAAAACAGAGCAGAGGTATGCAACACTTCTCACCCTGAAAACTAATTTGAACTATAAATTGCATATCTGTCTTCCATGGGAAATGGTCCAGTGGTTTCTTTCTTCCCTCTTCCTCCAGGGAGTGTCCGGTCTTCAATTGTTCCATGTCCTTTCCCTCTTCCTTTTTCTTTTTACCCCTTCTTACTCCTTTCTCTTCTCTCCAGGTATCAATTTAACATGTTTTCTCTTTGTAATATACACCTTCATCTTATTCTTGAGATACACTAATATCTATTCTCACCAACCACAAGGGAACAGAGTCAGTTCTCTCTCTACTTGCAGTTCTAGTGTCAGTGGAAGCTGAGTTAGAATTGTGGAGAAAGAGAAAGGAACAGTGAATTAGAGGTAATATGACTTGGCAATGACTGGAGCAAGAGACAGCATAGTTAAATACCTAGGTACCTATATTTATAGGTATTTATAAATAATTTTCTTAAATCTTAAGATGTGATTATTTATGTTCACAGGTATTTATTATTCTGAAAAAATAATAAATCTATGATTACTTCTCTAAATAAAAGCAACAAGATGAAATACATAAAAGGGAAATATAGAAAAAAGGAAGTAAGTTTGGCTAGCACATTTTTTTAAAACGTACATTATGAGTTCATCTAGAGATAAGCTACAAATTCAACTAAGTGCCTCCTCGCAATAAAAACAAAGAATAAAATAAAATCACTGAAAATATTCATAGCATCCATAAGAATTTTTTTTTTTAACTCAGGAACAGTAGCTATCTACTGTTGATTGTTGATACTGAAGACCTGAAAAGAACTTTTCCCATGAATTTTCATTAAAAGGATACTGGGAGATGTAACAGATCACTTCCTCAGCAACGCTCCTTTAAGAGCTCAAAGTAACCAAACCCTATTTTCTTCACGTTCCAGTTTTGGCTTTTATTTTAATTTTGTCTTTGTTTAACTTTCTAAAAAATAAGATTTCTGGAGTAGGTTGATGTATGTTAAAGACTTACAGTGATCCATTTTGCTTACACTGTTGCATCACAAGGAATTCACCCAGGTACCACGACCTGCCGGTGTGTGTATATATTTGCAAAACAAAATAAACCATCCATTGGGATATAAGGTAGCAATCACAAACTAAAGACTGTGGCTTGTTTAGGTGTACTACCCTGATTCCCAAAGTTAGTTACAGTGGGTCTTATTGTTTTTGTGACAGAAGGATTTATTCAGACTGTACTCTTCATCTGATGTAACAATATGCTATTAGTTTAAATATTTGTAAAGCATCTGTATCTTAAAAAAAAAGAATTCAAAGTAGATTTCCTTTGCTTATTCTATACTGTTAATGTCATATGTCCAATGTGATTGATTAAAATCAATTTTAGAAGAAGCTATAACTACATGGTTGGAAATATGAAGCTTTCTGATGGTGTGATTTTTTAAAATATACTTTTGATAGTTTTTGAACACTTCGGTCAATCCTCCTTGATTATAATTTCTCAAAACCAAGATTTTTGATAGGAATTGAACAGCAGCAGATTCAAAATTGTGTTCTCTGGCTAGAACTTGCAGTGCAGATATTCTGAGCTGCTGATTAGGGGTAAATCCATATTCTTTGACAATCAGCTGAGTAGGTTTCCTATAGTAATTAAGTTGCCTAATCAAGACCTGTTGCTGAATAGATGGCTACCACACCTTTACATAGGGGTGGGTCAATAAACTCCTACTGACAAAGCAAAGAATTTCTTCAACCTCAGTTCTGGGTTTGCTCCAACATGTAGATAAATAGGTAGTCAAGACCCAAAAGTTCTATGCTTTAGAGCATGAGCATAATAAAGCATTCATTCAAAGCTTACTTTGAACCACGTAGCCACCCACTGTGCTCTATTCTAGTTTGCAAAATGCATTCTGTGTAATATAGCTAACCTACTGAATAGAGTTGGATGGTCTCAAGCTATTAAATGCTGGGTAACATGTACTGAAAATAGCAAGATGGGTTTTGAAACAGATTTTATTTGTTTTATTTATTTATTTATTTATTTATTTTTGAGTCAGGGTCTCACTCTGTCTCCCAGGCTGGAGTGCAGTGGCGTGATCATGGCTTACCGCAGCCTTGACCTCCTGAGTTCAGACGATCCCTCCATCTCAGCCTCCCATTTAGCTGGTACTACAGGCATACACTGCCACATGTGGCTAATTTTTAAAAATATCTTGTAGAGATGAGGTCTCACTATGTTGACCAGGTGGGTCTTGAACTCCTGGATTCAAGCAGCCCTTCTGCCTCGACCTCCGGGAATTACAAGTATAAACCATTGTGCCTGGCCTAAAACAGACTATTTTAGGCCTTTCCCTATGACAACAATTAGCTAGCAGAACTTTGTAAAGCCATTTGTTACTTAGTATATTAAAACTAAGAGGAGAAATTTTCTATTTGCCATGACACATGAGAGAAATTGCTGTGAGAGGAAAGAAAAAAAAAAAAATATATATATATATATATATATATTTCTTCAAAAGACTGTACAACCCATTGAAGAAGTGGAAGATCCATGCTTGTATGTAGCATGACTAAAACTCCATCACTTAAGCTCCTCAGGTCTTTGTCTTTTCTCTATAAAGTTAAGGGAAATGAAAGTCCAGACCAAACCAGTAGTTGTCAGCCATTTTCAAAAAGATTTATTTTCCAAAGAAAAACTTCCTTGTCCCAGAGTATAACCCGGGTGCAGGTAAAGGCGAAGTTGTTCTGGCTGAAACAGGACCAGGAGAATTCTTACCCTTTCCTGACAAGGTAGCCCCTGTGCAGATTCTGAGAAAACCCGACAACAGTATAGAGCAAAGTCTTAAAATGCATTGGCCTAGGTGATCTAGAACATTAGTCCTAAACACAACATCTGAGATTGTCTAGCACAAGATGTACAATAACTACAGATGAAAAACTAAGGAGCACAGAATTTGAATGGACCTCCAAATGCCAAGGCAGTGATCAAAGTGCCAAACTCTTTATCCAGGAATCTGTTCTCTGTGCTTGAGCCAAAATGAAAGAAAAAGAAGAAGAAGAAATATACACACACAGAGTGAATAGCCATCCACATAGTGGGTACTGAGTTTAAGTGACTTGTTGAGTCAAACTGGAATACTTTGTCATATTCAAATAAGGTGTTACTGAAGCTTAACACCAATTACATTTGTATACTATAAAATAATCTGGTAAGATTTCTTGACCTGCTTGGATAGTGGCCACCACCACCCTCTTCCCATCTAAGCAACTCCTATCCAAGCTGTCTCCCTCTCTGAAAGAGTTCAACCTGTGACTTTGGCTTTGTCTCTTTTTTTAAAAATTACAATTGTCATTGTTGGGCAAATATTGGAGATAAGTCAGAGATTTTGGAAGCTCTGAACCCTGTTCATGATGCTGGCTGATTTTGAATAGAAGTGATTTAAACTGTTTAATGAGACAGAGAGGAGGAAGAAGGAAAGAAGGGAGGGAGGGAGGGAGGGAGGGAGGGAGGGAGGAAGGAAGAAATGGAAGGTAAGAAAAGAAAGAAAAGAAAAAAGGAGGTCATATCTGTACAATGTCATCAGAGTTTTGAAGCACTCTTAATGCTCCTAAGTTAATTCATCTCCCAATTTAGAATAATTAATATGCATAATATACCTTCATTAAAAGAGGGCAGTAAGGAGCTGGAGACAAATGTTTGTTTGTTTTTTCCATTATTTGTACATACATCCTGTGGAATTTTAGGAATATGAGAATAGTTACCAATGGAGTTTCTAGGTTCTCAACATGAAAAAAATGTCAATCCAGATCTCTTCTTTTATACATCTTTGTTTTTGGTTGTGCTTTTTATCTGTATAAATATGTATCTTTATTTTAATGAAAATAATTTTATTTAGCATTTTTGTGAACATGCTTGATTGTAAGACATTTGCATTATTTTGGTACCACAAAGATCCATTTATACAAGAAACCTTTCATAAGAAACAAAAGTTGAGCTCATTTTTTATTTGAAAGAACTAGAAATTTTACCAGGTGACATGGGGACCAAAGTGAGGATGAAGCTTTACCTGTACAATGGCCATTTGTATACCTCATCCTGAATTGTACTCCACATCTTTAAAATAAAACTTAAAAAAAGAAAGAACTAGCATTTAGTTTTGAGTTCCTATATAACTCAACTGATGTCATGTGCCAACAAGTAATGCGGCATATACATGTGGCTCCTACATATTTCATCAGCAAATGTTCCCCTCTGAATTGAATTGGATCCTTCAAATGCAAAGGAATCCACCACAGACAGAGTCTATTTAAATAACATGGTGTTAACCTAACTCCAGTCAGGATGGCCATCATCAATAACTCAAAAAACAACAGACGCTAGAAAGGGTGCGGGGATAAGGCAACACTTCTACACTGTTGGTAGAAGTGTAAACTAGTACAACCTCTGTGGAAACAGTGTGGGAATTCCTAAAAGATCTAAATATCAACCTTCCATACGACCCTGAAAACCCCCTGCTGGGAATTACTCAGAGGAACTCAAATCACTCTATGAAAAAGATACCTGCTCACGCATGTTTATTGCAGCATTATTCACAATAGCAAAAACATGGAACAAACCATGATGCCCATTGAAAGAGGACCAAATTTTTAAAATGTGGTACATATACATAACGGAATATTACGCAGCCATAAAGAAGGACAAAATTATGAACTTCACAGCAACTTGGATGGACTTAGAGTCTATAATATTAAGTGATCTATCACAGAAACAAAGAACTGAGTACCACATATTCTCACTCAGAAGCGGACCTTGAACAATTATCATAATACTATAAGAAAGGGATTGGCAATAGTGAGAAACTGTCAGGGAAAGCGGGGAGGCAGGCTTCATCAACAAGGGTACCTGCATAATGAACATTTGTATTACCTAGCCCTGAAATGTACCCCACATCTTTAAAATAAAAAATTGTTTAAGCCGGGCTCGGCGGCTCAGCCTGTAATCCCGCGCCTTTGGAAGGCTGAGGTGAGTGAATTGCCTGAGCCCGCGGGTTCGAGACCCGCCTGGGCAAGCGAGACCTCAGACCTCATCTCTACAATAAATCAAAAAATCAGCCGGGCGTGGTAGCGCGCGCCTGTAGTTCCCGCTACCTGGAAGGCTGAGGTGGAAGGATCGCGGGAGCCCAGCAGGTTGAGGCTGCGGTGGCCGGGAGCAGCCACTGCACTCCAGTCTGGGCGACAGAGTGAGACTCCAACTCAAAAAAAAAAAAAAAAAAATTGTTTAAATAAAAAATATAAATAAAAAAATAACATGATGATAAATGTGTGAGTTCCAATTCTTCTTACTAAGAACTTACACATCCATGTTAATCCTACTTGAATAGCGTATGTACAATATGTACCATTACAAGAAAGCACATTTTCCCCATTCAAGGCTCATTTATAGATTTCAAATGGCTTTAATCTTTTAAATAGATTTTTTTCCACAACTCTTTAAGATTATGCTTTCTAGCTAGCTACCCTTCATTTCATCAAAAATAAAATTGTCATTTACAAAATCACTTCACATTTGAGATTGTCATTTGCTATTCAAATTATGCCCAAGATTCACTAGCCGAAGTGCAAGGTGTGAACTCTAATTAATTTATTTTTTATCCTCGTAGATGAATATGAAGACTGAAGAGAAACCCATTGAGAAGCATCATGTCCACATAGAAGAGGATTAAATTGATTCCAAGCATTTCAGAAGAAATACGTAGTTAAGTGACAAATTTATCAAGGCATGTAACCTTTAGCAGTTTTGAAACTAAATGTATGTGGGTGTGTGTGTGTGTGTATATATATATATGTGTATATATATATGTATATATATATATAAAATCTTAAAACTGTTGTCTTTTCAAGTAAGAAAACTTTATTTTTTCTACTAGGAAGTAGTTTAAACAGCAATACTTAATTATTTCAGCAATTAGAAAACTAAAAAAACTATAAAGGTAAATACTCCCATCTTGTGGCTGCTGTTGAAATAACATGTTTAACAGAATCGGTGACTGAAGAAAATGCAATTTCTAAAATTATCACTAGCATCACTATCATTTATTGATTATTTCCTTAGTTCCAGACACCGTATTAGGACTCTATGTAAGTTATCTTATTTAATACTCAAAACAACACCAAAAAAGATGTGCCAATTACATTTTGGAGTAAATCATGTAATTCTATGAAAGTAACTTAGTATACCTATAATTCCAATTTTTTAAATTTCACAGATGAGAAGAACCGATGTTCTGGCTATTGAAAGACTTATAGTCATTGACTAGTCATTTATTCTAATAAAGCGCACACCTCTTTGTTCCCAGTATTGTGCTAAAATATCCCATCTCCTCTTGTATTATACTATTCTCAGTCATATGTGAATGAAAAATATAGACCTCTAATTTAAAACTATAGGTATTATGATCTAAAAGATTTTCCTATGAAAATAAACAGTATCTATTTCTTTTTTGGCAATTGGGTATAGAGTTGCAGTTTTATCTCCTACTAGGGGAAAAAAGGGTTTTACTTTTAATGACTTAATTCTGGATCAGGTCAAAATGCTACTATTAGTTGGACAAAGATCACTGAAAAATGTCCAGAACAAAGAGAAAGTCTAGTTGGTTTTCAGAAAAATTATAGAAGTTCAACAGAGAACATAGTATGAAATTCCATGGCTGGAAATATATAGTATTAACAAATTAATTTTATAAAGATAAATAATACAACCTACATGCCTTAGAGCCCATTTTACCATATCACCTAATTCCAGCAAACAGTGAGAGTCAGAAACAAAGAGAGATTCTCATTACATTCACATCTCCTTCAAAGAAAAAGTAACATTTTCTGGAGCTGTTTTTTAGTGAACGTTTATCAGATTCACTCTAAAGACATTCCAGCTGATGAAGGGAGCAAAATAATATATTACTATAGGAAGTTCTCCATTTCAGAGACCCCAAATCTTGGTTTCTGGGTTGGAGGTCTCTGCCTTAGATCATGGCAGGGAGCAAAGCTTGAATAAGGATTTCCTTCTTTAAAAGCTTACTTAAGCTAGGAAAAAGATAAGATTGGCTTGATAAAGCTATTTATCATAATCATGGTTGTGTGGTTGTTTCCAGTCTGTTGACAATGTGCAGATTCTACTTTTTGCAAGGAGTAGGAAGCAATTTCTACCTTAGTCCTTGCCCGTCCCCTTAACACAAATCGACAGAAACTGAAGAGAACCTTCTTCCATAAGCGGACGTAGGCAGGAAGGATGGAGCTTTCTGATCTATTTTTATATCATCATTGGGAATGTATGTTTTTCCTATTTTAATGAATTTGAATAAGATAAACATTTAAGTTAAAGAAGGAATCAATAGGATACTATGTTCTTATGGAAAGCAAAAGTAAAAACACAGCAAAAATTATACTAATGTCACACACTAATTCTTACAAGATTTGGTTTTTAAGTAAACTTATTGTAAGAAAAGTATACCTTAATGGGAGTTTTTTAATTATCTTTTTAAATGAGTACTGCTTAATCTTTTTACACAAAAAACACTGAACATCAAAGTAGTTTCCAGCTCAGAAAAATATGGTTCCATTTTTAAATGTATACAATACTATATATCGTATCAAAATAAATGATTAGTTTGTTCTCATATTTTTAAATAAGCCTAATTTTTTAAAGTGACCTTTCATTCTTGCATATTTCAAATGTGTGACTGAATCTTCAACTATTCATACTGTGTATGTATATACACTTTTTCATGTTAAAACAAAAAAAATTGTCATTTTATGACTTTCTAAGTATCTTAAGTTCTATCTGCACTGCAGGTTGAAAGCGTGCCTTAAAAATCATGTGTATTCTACCACTTCTGGCCAACATGCAAAGGATCATGTGTGCTGTACAAATTAGTCGCTGACTGGATGGAGTGAACATCTAGTAACAAAGTACACTAGGTATAATAGTCTTCACAGCCTGAATGATCCCCTGAGGTCATATCTTCAACATCTGTATGCATGACTTAGCACTTGAGCTACTGTTAAAATTGAGACACCAAGCTGGGATATGTACAATGACCAAATTAGCACACCACTGCTACTTGCTACTGTTAAATTCCACCAGGCTTTCTTTCTCCTGAATTATGTCATTAACTCCTTCCACTAAGAATAGCAGTAGAATAAAACAGGTGTATAAGCAAATCACATCAAATCTGAAAGTCCCATCTAGATTCAAGTTCCCTAAAATAATAGGTTGCCTATAAAACAGTTTGGAAATTATATGCGGACAGCAGTCAGGATTAGATTTACAGAGGTTGTATCCATTCATAAAACTTGTGAATTCTTGGTCACCCATAGGGGAGAGACAGGATGCTCTTAAATTCTTAATTCCCTCTAGACTCTGAAGAAGAATAAGAGATAGAAAAAAAAAATTGCTTTCCTAAGGCATCCTTTAGGGTCCTTCCTGAACATCGTTCTTCCCAGTAAAAACATGAACTCCACACACCCAGCACCTGTCATGCTGGCAGTGCATAGGGCAGGCTGGAGACATGAGGGAAGAGACATCACAACATACAAATGACAACAATGGCCTAAATGTAATATGTGACCACAATAGGCTCTGATTCGAGGAATATCCAGGTACCTTCAGAAGTTTCCTTTTTTCTCTTTGAAAGCACCGAATTGCCAGAATTCTAGATTCATTCATTTAATTTTAAAGCTAGAATGTTTTGAACTTCAGGAGTCTTTTTATTAAAAGGCAAATTATTTTTGGACCAAGTAAAACTCCTCTGCAGTTAACACATAAAGGAGAAATAGTCGACTCTTTGCTGAAAATAAGTTGAAGGAGAAGATAGTTGCTGGGTTGCCTAGCTGCAGAGAGAGAGAGCAAATGAAGAAAGCAGATTTTATAAAAATTACACTTTGTCGAGGCTGATATTCTGCTTGTATTCAAACTATCTGCTGTTGGTGGCTCCCCTGGGATTAAAAAGCTATGATTTGTGCCCCTCAAAATAAATACAAAGGCTTTGGGAAATATCATACATTTCCTCTAATTGACAGGAACAGGATATGTTTTACATTTAGATAACTTGCATTCTGATAGCTATCACTGAGATTTCTACTAATCTAGTTATCAGAAGCATCACATCACTGTGATATTTCATTACAGAAAGAAAGTATCTCAAAAAGCAAGCAAAACGTTAGTGACAAACCTGGTCTCTTGATTCCCACTGTAAAGTTTTGCCTCCATTTTATTGAGTAATATTTCTTAAATAATCATGGTTTCATTCATTCTGTAGGGTTAAAATGTCACAAGATATAGCCTACTTAGCTGCAGTCTGGCTAAGTCATCTGTGCTCTATAAATGTGGGAAGAGGATTATTTGACTTAACAGAAAAAGTGCCAACTGGAAAAGAAACTGAGACGTTGTAGACTTGCTCTCTGCAAAGCTCAAACACATCCAAGTTTGTTCTAGCTTCCAGAGGCAAAATGGTTTCATTATCTTTTTTTATTTTTATTTTGTTTAAGTCTTACTCTCTAGGAAAAACCAGGCATTTTACGAAGCCAATTTCAAGAAGGTAATCCAGCAACCCTATTCAGGACCCATAATTCTCTTTTTGGGCCTCAACTCGAGAACAGCAACTGGTGAAACCAAGACTTATAAAGAAGATAAACCAGTCTCATTTGACTGGAATATAAACTCTTTTAAGCTACTAGCACCTTTGCACCGAATTGCCTTTTCGTTCCTACTGTTCCTTTGAGAAGTGGGGAGTCATTGAATATGTTTCTCTCTTCTCATAAAACTCCCAAATTTGATTTTGACATTTCAACTCCCTTCAGCTGATCCAAGTAAGAAAAAAAAAATGTCAAAACTCCTGAAATAGGGGCAATATTTCTTCCTCTTCTACTTTGGATTGAAGTATTTATACTCTATTTCTAACAGACTGGATCAGTTTCTTGTAGTCCCATTTGATTGCAGATAAATTCTGGACTGTATTCTTAAGGTAAAGAATGAAGACCATAAATATTAGTGTACAATGTGTTACATTTCTGAAACTTTTTAACAGAAGATTGTCTTTCAGATTGGGAGTGGAAATGCTGAATATTTCAAAGTTTAAAATGTTTTGTAGATTCTTGCTGAAAGATAACCAGAAGATAGATAACAGATAGTGAATACTAGATTTAGTTGAAATATTTATTTCCTCAAATAATACTAAAAAGTGTTTATAAAATTCTTTTCAACCTAGATGTGTTATGCTAAATTTGCTATGTTTGAAATTGTGGGTTCCCAGTTACAAAAGCAACCCCAGCTTTGGTGCTAACTTTTGTTTACATTTGGCAAATGGTATCTTCCTGCTTTTAGGAAAGGAAGGCTTAAGTGGGCTTATGGCCACCTACACATCAAATAGTTTCTACAGACATCTTCCTTCTTAAATATAAGTTAGATATGTATGTAATAATTAGAAAGTTAAACTAAAATGGTCCGAAGAAAATACAGGAGACAACAGTCCAATCAACTATGACATATTTGAAAGCTCTCTTGAGGTGTTGATGAAATCAAAACTGCAGCTGAATTTCCACTTCCTTCACATAACACCACCTTGGCTATAAAAACTTGGCTTACCTCCAGAAGAGGATGTTCAGTAGTCCAATCCCAGAAATACAAAGTGAGGAAACCCTGAACTCTATTCTCAGGGGTTCCTCAAACCCAGAAAGTATGCAAATGAGACTTAAAGCGTAAGATGATTTTAGTTGTTAAAAATGTGTGTAGACTCATATAAACATATAAATTATAATTATTTAGACATATAAATATTGTATTGGAGTAGTTTTATAAAGTTTGAAATATATTAATTAACCCTTTAATCATCTGTCCTTCAGTTCAATTCGTTTTTTTAAAGTAGCTGGCAACTTATAAGTGGTTTCTGAAGAGAAAACCCAAGATACAACATCTGTCTATCCAGACCTACTTAGCTATCCATGGACAAGTGACCTAGAAAAAGAAAAACAAACAAATCCAGACACTGTTAAAGACCAATATGCCAACTAAGACTAAGAAGATTGTTGTTGCAGACAGACGTACTTTTCTTTTAGACAAGAAGATTGCCATCATTCAAACATATACCAAGATGCTCCTAACAATTAAACCAGGAAACATGCCTGTGGCAGTTAAGAAACATTTTCAGCCGGGCTCGGTGGCTCAGCCTGTAATCCCGCGCCTTTGGGAGGCTGAGGTGAGTGGATTACCTGAGCCCGCGGGTTCGAGACCCGCCTGGGCAAGCGAGACCTCATCTCTACAATAAATAAAAAAATCAGCCGGGTGTGGTAGCGCGCGCCTGTAGTTCCAGCTACTTGGAAGGCTGAGGCGGAAGGATCGCCGGAGCCCAGCAGGT
>CAUYQG010086650.1:0-24807 GCA_963574415.1 Tarsius wallacei
ATGTTATTGTGGGGTACAGTTAGGGGTTAGGCATACAAAAATATTTCGTTCAGGTACCCTTGTTGATAAGAGGTGTCTCCCCATCCTCAGATAGATACCCACCACCATTAATCCCCTCCGGGGGGGGCGGGCCCCCCCCCCGGGCGCCCCCCCCGCCCGGCTGGGGGGGGGGGGGGGGCGGGGGGGGGGGCCGCCCCCCCCGGCTAGGGGAAGCAATTAATGGCAGGAAATACCTGTCTGGGGATGGGGGGACATTTCTTACAAACAAGGGTGCCTGAATGAGACATATTTGTGTACCTAACCCTTAAATGTACCCCTTAATATCACAATAAAAAAAAAGAAGACACGAGATGCCTGGGTCAAATACAAAGGGCTTTATGACCCACAGCACAGTCAGCAGCATGAGCACTGTGTTGACACCAGGTTCCCAAGTCCCTCAGTCCAATGAGCATGCATGGAAGGACCCTGGGAATGCTGAACACACAGGGATTTGGTGAGGATAGAACTGCAGAATGCGGTAGAGGCTCAAGGTGAGATCAAGTCTTAGAAACATGAACTTCTTGGTCCTTTAACATGAAAATGTCTCTTTAAAATGGGGCTAAACTCTGGATAAGGATTTCTATGCTGTGTAAGAACTAAAGGTGTCTTGTTATAAAAGTAAGGGAGACCCAGAAAAAGAAAGATCTTCAAACCACATAAAGTTTGTCTTGACGGTCAAGACAAACTTTAGAGGACAAGTGTCTGAGGCAAAAGAGTGTGCCAAGGGAGAGAAGATATGAGTTCTGAGCTCAGAATAAGGGCAGCAGATGAACTGGTAAGGAAATGACTACTCTACAAAGAGTCTGTCTCAGAAGCCAAATTGTGGCTGAATGTGGACCTGAGCAAGAAATCACTGTATTCCTCCAGGATCAACAATCATAATTAAACTAAAATACAAAACAATGTAAATTGATCAAGGGTCAGAACATAAGAGAGGGACCCTCTGACTCCTGTGAAAAGGATAGAGAGAGCACCTAGAAGTGATTCTTTAATGTAATTCATCTGAGTCATCCACCTGGGTAATGTGCGATCATATGTGGATTTGAATCAGGAACTACAGTGTGTACCCCAAAGCTCCAGGTCTAGTAGTGGTGGAGAGTTTTGTATCTGACCTGCCTTCCTCTAAATGAAATATGAATATAGCTGTTAAAAGACTCTGTGGGCCGAGCTTGGTGGCTCAGCCTGTAATCCCGCGCCTTTAGGAGGCTGAGGTGAGTGGATTGCCCAAACCCGCAGGTTCGAGACCCGCCTGGGCAATTTGGCAAGACCTCATCTCTACAATAAATTTTTAAAAATCAGCCGGGCTTGGTAGCGCGTGCCTGTAGTTCCAGTTACTGGAAGGCTGAGGCGGAAGGATCGCCGGAGCCCAGCAGGTCGAGGCTGTGGTAGCTGGGAGCAGCCACTGCACTCCAGTCTGGGTGACAGAGTGAGACTCCAACTCAAAAAAAGAAAAAAAAAAAAAAAGACTCTGCGGTAGTCAAATGCAGAAAGGCTTTGGAGGTTTGACCTTTGAAATGAGCAGGATGCTTGTTTATACAACTTTTCCCCTGAGAGAAATAGAATGAAAGTAACTGTCTCTATAATGTCTTCCGGGGTGATCTGAAACTGAGGAGGGGAAATTCTGGAAGGCAGAGAATCATGAGGAGCCCCCAAATCTGATTTAAACTCCTTCAAATCCTTGGCTGACCCATGAACAATACATGCATAGGTGACTCCAAGGAGCCAGAGGGAGAAATGACAGTTGTATGACTCAAAGAGCTGAGCAGAGGCATCATTTGCTACAGAGCTCAGGAAGAGCCTGGAGTTCAAATCTCACCAAGTTTGAGAGACTTCATAAACACTCTCTGTTGAAACTTCAGAGGAACTATGCCTTAGGGGTAAAGATTACAAACTAGTGGGGAGGGATTTGTACTGGAACAAAGTACAAAACTATGATAGATTTGTCCTACCAAACTGTAAAACCAAGCTTCCACAAGATTAACAGGAACTACCAGTAATTTAGCTGCCTCCTAGAATACAACTCGACACTCTTCAGAGGAAGTTAAGAGAATCCATTCTCTATGAAATCACAATGTATAGTATATAATTGCTAAAAGTTCCTGAAGAAACAGGAAAATGTAACTTATAGTTAAGAGATAAATCAGTCAATAGAAGGAGACCCACCAATGACTAATATGGTATAATTAGCAGAAAAGGCCAGCAAAATAATAAGTGTTTTGAAGACTCTGCAAGAAAAAATATTAATGGACAGGAAATTTCTGGAGAGTTTCAGAAACTTTGAGAAGGGATATTTTAAAAATGAAAAATACAGTATTTGAAGTTAAAATTAATTGAATGGAATCATCATCGACTTGAATACATCAAAACAAAATATTTGTTACCTTAAAAACAGGCTGATGGAAATCATACCAATTGAAACATGGAGAGAGCCGGACTTGGTGGCTCAGCCTGTAATCCCAGAGCTTTGGGAGACTGAGGTGAGTGGATTGCCTGAGCCTGCAGGTTCGAGACCCACCTGGGCAACTTGGCGAGACCTCATCTCTACAATAAATCAAAAAATTAGCCGGGCATGGTAGCACACGCCTGTAGTTCCAGCTACTTGGACGGCTGAGGCGGAAGGATCACCGGAGCCCAGCAGATCGAGGCTGCAGTGGCCAGAAGCAGCCACTGCACTCCAGTCTGGGCGACAGAGTGAGACTCCAACTCAAAAAAAAAAAAAAAAGAAACATGAAGAGGAAAATATTGTTTTTAAGTGATTAAGGGATTGACAGTAGCTGAAACTGCTGGGGTGGTGGGGGGTTAGGGTTAGTGTTATCACAGTATTGTTCACAATAACAAGAACATGGAACCAACCATGCTGCCCATCAAAAGAGGACTGGATAAAAAAATATGTGGTACATATACACAATGGAATATTAGGCAGCCATAAAGAAGAACAAAATCATGATCTTTGCAGCAACCTGGATAGACTTAGAGTCTATAATACTGAGTGATCTTTCACAGAAACAAAGAACAGAGTATCACATATTCTCACTCATAAGTGGACCTTGAACAACTATCATAATACTATAAGAAAAGGATTAGCCAGGCTCGGTGGCTCAGCCTGTAATCCCGCGCCCTGGGAGGCCGAGGTGAGTGGATTGCCTGAGCCCACGGGTTCGAGACCCACCTGAGAAACTTGGCGAGACCTCATCTCTACAATAAATTAAAAATTTAGCCAGGCGTGGTAGCGCGCGCCTGTGGTTCCAGCTACTTGGAAGGCTGAGGCAGAAGGATCGCTGGAGCCCAGCAGGTTGAGGCTGCGGTGGCCGGGAGCGGCCACTGCACTCCAGTCTGGGCAACGGAGTGAGACTCCAACTCAAAAAAAAAAAAGGAAAAGGATTGACAGTAGTGGGAACTGCCTGGGGAAGCGGGGGCACACCTCATCAACAAGGGTACCTGCAGAATAAATATTTGTATACCTAACCCTTAACTGTACACCACAATTTTAAAATAAAAAATTTAAAGGTGAAAAAAATGAATAAGGGATTGATAGTAGCATGATACTGCCAGGGTGGTGGGCGGGGAAGATTAGACACAATATCAATAAGGGCACCTGATCTCAAACTAGGCAAAGTGGGGACCAAAAGGAGGCCCAAACTTTACCTATATGGTGACCACTTGTATACCTAATCCTATTCATTCTAAAAAATTTTTAAAATGAATAGAACCCCAGTGACCTGTTTATAGTCAAGTGGTCTACCTATGTGTAATTAGAGTCTCAGGAAGAGAGCAGACAGAAAAGCATAAAAATATGTTGGAAGAAATAATGCCCAAGATATTTCAGCACTTTCAGAAAACTCAGAAAATCCCAAGTGAGAGTAAATCAATAAAAAAATAAAACATCTAATCATATCATGGTCAAACTGTTGAAAACGGAAGAAAATCAGCCAGAGGAAAAAAAGGATATATTTCATAGAGGTAGACAATGATGAGAATGACAAATTACTTCTTATCAGAATCAATGAACTCAGAAGACCGTGAAATAACACCTTTAAAGGATTGAAAGGGAAAAAAAAGTCAATCTAGAATTTTATAGACAGAGAAAATATCTTCCAAAAATGAAGGCAACATAAAGATAATTTTAGACATATAGGTTCTACCCCACCCCGCCCCCAAGTTAAGCATTGTAAGTTCACTTACTCATGCATACCCATAGCACAGTATATCTCCAGGATAAGTGAGAGGTGTCCACAGGAAGGAAAGGTACAGAGGTGAGACCTGGTGCTCATGGGAGCGCCTAAGTGAAAGGACCACTTCTACACCTGTAGCAACGCATGGTGAGCCCTAGTCAGCAGGGGCTGCGACACAGCTGCCATTCTCTGTCTGATCACGAAGTTAGTTCCAGAAAGTATTGATGAAAACCATCTTTTAGGAATAAACCTTTCAATTTTATAACTCCAAGGAAATGTAATCCAACTTCAGTTATGAAGATAACATATACAAGTCTACAGGGGCTCTTCAGAGAACATCTGTAGCTCATGCTCTTACATGGTATTCAAAATATATGGGGTGTGTCACTTCTGTGTGTGTGTGTGTATGTGTGTACATATTATTTATTGAACCATACATAGCATGTTGCAGTTCAGTAACTCAGCTACACTAATGGGTGATGGGACTCTGTGGAGTACTCTTCTACTCCTCCATGCCTTTGAACATACTTTTTTTTTTGAGTTGGAGTCTCACTCTGTCGCCCAGGCTGGACTGGAGTGCAGTGGCACACTCCCGGCAACCGCAGCTTCGACCTGCTGGGCCCTGGCAATCCTTCCGCCTCAGCCTTCCAAGTAGCTGGAACTAGAGGCGCGCGCTACCACGCCCGGCTAATTTTTTGATTTACTGTAGAGATGAGGTCTCGCCAAGTTGTCCAGGTGGATCTCGAACCCGCAGGCTCAGGCAATCCACTCACCTTGGCCTCCCAACGTGCGGGATTACAGGCTGAGTCACTGAGCCCGGCCTGAACATACTTTTATACTTTTAGCTTCACTTGGAATATCTTTCCCCTCAATCCACTTGAGCTCCTAGTTGTCTTTTTTGGTGGTGGTGGTGGTGGATTGTTTTTCTTTTTTTTGGGTGGGGGGGGTCGGAGTCTCACTCTTCGCCCAGGCTGGAGTACAGTGGCACACTCATGGCCACCGCTGCCTGGACCTGCTGGCCTCCAGTGATCCTTCTGCCTCAGCCTTCCAAGTAGCTGAAACTACAGGCATGTGCTACCATGCCTGGCTGATTTTTTTTTTAACTGTAGAGATGAGGTCTCGCCATGTTGCTCAGGCTGGTCACCAACCCCTGAGCTCAGGCAATCCTCTTGCCTCTGCCTCCCAAAGTGCTGGGACACACCTGGTGGGGTGTGTCACTTCATCGTCAGTGTCCACAACCAGCTAGCTCCACCTTGGAGAATGCTGTACTTCCAATAACAAATGCTTACAAAGTGCCTTGAAGAAATCAAAGCAGAAAATACGATGGGGGGAGGGAAGAAAAACTAAGCCCGCAGATGCGCATTCTTCACACATTCTTGCACAGCACTTCTACAAGCTTTGTATGAAGGATCCCAGAGGCACAAATGTATGACTTTTATATGTCCACACCCACCTCAGACACAGCTGCCATTCCCAAATGTGGTGCGCCACCGTTAGTGGAGGTGTTGATAGTACGTTTTTCCTAGCCCACTCCTCAGCTTAAGGCTCAGCCTGGCTAACTAAATCCACATATTCCCAGACCAGCCTGCGTTCCAGATGGGATGACTGGGAACTCCTAGCAAGAATTCCCCCTTGGGGTGTCAGGGCTACCAAGGAGGCAGCAGAAAGGCCATCTCAGCAGTGAAGCTTTGGGAGGGTCTCCCATCCACTCTGAGCCTTTGTGTCCTTGTACATAAGACAGTTGTGACAGACCACCTCAGAACCAGAGGACACCAAATATAGAGAGACCTCAGACAGTGGCTGGAACATACGAGTATACAGTCACTGCCAGTTGTGTGACAGAGTTATCAACATGACATGAAGGCTTCTTTAGAGGCCCCTGTCCTGTACTCCAGAAACTACTCAAGCGGACCAAACTATGAGTGGTAAATCCCAGTTTCTACACAGTAGTTCCTTTTGAAATCCCACACAGATGCTATCTGAACTTTCAACCTTCCCTCTGAAAAAAAAAAACCAGCTACTTTTCAACTCAAAAGTATGATATTTTATTATTTTTGTTGAGGGGGAATCTGAATTCCTTACAAACTGTTCATTCTTACACTAAATAACTAAGTCGTTTCCATGGGACCAAGAGGAAGCTAGTTATAAATCTTCCCCCTCAAGTGTCACCCCGGAAACATGGAACTTTCATTTCTAATTTTCCTCACGTAGCTCACCGTTCTAACATCTGCTGACGCTGTGTCTACGGGAAGCCAGGTGTCCGTCAGGGGCCAGCTGCTAAACCTGCTCACTTCTGTTCACCAGTTCATTCACCAAGTGCCTCCTACATGCCATACACTGTCCTGGGCAGGAAGGGAGGCAGAAAATAAACCAAAAACAAATCAAAATCAAGGCAGTGAGTGGACGCTATGGCGTGCAAAAGGTAATAGCAGGACAGACACCGGGTGGGGGGAGCAGGATGGCCAGGGCAGATGTCTGGGAGAGGGCATCCGCTGGGCCTGCCCCCAGAAAAGGCAGTCAAAGATGCCTTAAAAGGACAATTTTATTTTAGACTTTTTCCCTATTTCTGGGTCAGTGTTTGTTGTTCTGTTGCTGTGGAAACATCAAAACCCTGGATTCCTTTACCGATAAGTAGATTTCTTATGCATGGCCATGAGTCAAAGCATCTTCATAGATGTTGTCTTTTATTTTTTCAAGTTAGACAACAATGCTCATCCACAATTTAACCATGTACTTAACTGTTCTTCAGAATTGCCATAGATGAAGGCTCACATTTATTTAGTTCTTATCACAGGCCGATAATTGTGCCAAACATTTCATGTGGATTATTTCTTTTTCTTTTTTAATTTAAAGATAAGGTTTTATTGAATGAGGCAGAGCCAGAAGAGGAGAGGAAGAATGACCCTACAGAACGCATTTTTTTCTTTACTGCTAGTACTTTTTTTCTTCCTAACAAGTTTACCCTAGGGGAAGAGATGCCACAGTTTCCAAAACCAGGCAGGGACAGGGACTGCTGGACAAGTTCCCAAACTATAACCTCTGTGACTAACTTCCAGAAATATAGACTGAGGAGCCCAAGAGGAATGTGGGAGGGTTCGCTCTAGGATTAAGGCGTCTGCCATTAAAGTGGGATAAGATTTTTTTTTTTGGATGCAAGATGCCAGGGAAAGTTTTGTGGGGACGAGGTTTTCACAGTCCCGAAGCCCAGGCTGGCACGACCTCGTTTCTGTGCAACCCTGCTTGGGGTCCACAGGTTTTAAACTTCCCTTGAGCACCTCCCCAAACACTGCTGCCTACCTCCAAACCCAGCAAAAGACACAGAAGCCCACTCACTGTCTGGAAACTGAGGAGGGACCCAACCCGCGCGTGTGCTCTGGGACTCTGTGCGTAGGACATGTGTGCCCAGAGTTGTGGCCTATGGAGTTGGCTGTGGCATCCCTACTTGCTTCAAAAGTCTAGGTAAGCAGCAGAGTTTTGGTGTGGGGCTCATGTGGATTATTTCATTTAACCTCCATAACAACTCTATGAGAGAGGTGTGTTACTCCAATTCCCAGTACTGGGAGTGGGGCACACACAGAGAAGTCATCCACATTGCCCAGGTTGCACAGCCAGACTAGGGTAGCTAAGATTTGAACCCCCTGGGTCTATCTCCAGACCCTACGCTCTTAACCACTGTTCTGTCTAAATGCCCTTTAACTCCATCATGTTTGGAACAGTGGAGTGTTGGAACAAGACGGAGTGTTGATAAATTCCTCAAGTGCCATTTCCCCTGTAGAATTCCAAAAGAAATGAGCGACTGTCATATTTTTCAGGAAAGGTAACAAGAGTGGCACTTTATCTGTCCGCTGACATCAAGAATAAAGAAGTACGGTGGGGTGGGGGATGGTCAAAATCCTTGAGATTTATGCCTCCCACCTCTATAAGAAGGAAAGCTTACCAGACTCTTCATAATGAACTTAGCACTGTGGACATTTCCAGCAGCCAGTCTTGAATAAGACACATGTCCACCACATGGATGTCTGCATGTGTGAATCCACACAAAGGAAACTATGAGAGTCATTGGACTGGGCAGGGTTCAAACATGAGAAAAGTAGTTGAGTCCTGTCCTAGCAGGCCACCTACCACCAAAGCTGTCTAGACAGAGCATTTTCTCAAGGGGCCCCAGTAGGTAAGAATCTTATTCACAAAGACTGATAGGAATTTAGTGGTCACCATGTTTGTGCACATGAGTCCAGCTCTGCCCTTACATAGGGGGAAAGGACTTCAGAAAAACCCAAAGAGGGGCACACATGCATGCACACACGCCCACACACACAAATGTGCATAGGCATGTGTGCATATACACGTTTACATACACATCCACACATCCACATCAACTTCTCTCTTGACGCATGAAGCTTATCTCAAAATAGCCCTAGCTGTGTAGCAGCTGGGGACAGAAATATTGGCTGGGGTGAGAATGAGGCTCCCAACTGGGGTCCCAAGCCCTTCATACCCATGAAGCCTTCACTAATGCAACCCCAGGAGGGAAGCTGTGGCTTCACAGCACCACACAGCAGCTGGCCCTGCTGCTCAGTGGGGACGGTCCACCTGCCCAGACACTTGGGGCCTTTAGTCACTACAAGTCATTCAGCGTCCCACGGAATCGTTGCTGGCATTTTCCCTTGGTCAACTCATGGTTCTTGACTTAAGGTAAGGCTTTTTTAAAACCCGAAGTACTTGTGACAGATGACAGCAATTGTATTAGTCAAGGATCTTCAGAGACACAGAACCAACAGGATATACAGAGATCATTAGAAAGAGAGTTTTTTATGAACACTGGCTCCCACAATTGTAGAGAAGTCCCCTGGTCTGCCATCTGCAGGCTGGACACCCAGGAAAGCCAGTGGAAGACAGTCCAAACCCAAAGGCCCAAGAACCAGGAATTCAGATGTCCAAGGTGGGAGAAGACAATGTCCCAGCTCAAGAAGAGAAATCATGCTCCCTTCCTCCACCTCCTTGCTGTACTCTGGTCCTCAGCTGGTTGGATGGTGCCTGTCTACCGTGGGAAGGGCCATCTTTACTCATTCCACTGATTCTAATGCTCAGTTCTTCCCAACACACCCTTAAAGACACCTCCAGAAATAGGTTTTACCAATTACCTGGATATCCTCGAGCCCCCTAGTTGACACATGAAATTAACCACCACCACAACATTTTGCTATGGAAGGACCTGAAAGAGTTAAGTTGGCCTGACACATCTGACAGGGTCTGGTTTAAGCACCCACCCACTCAGCCTGTCTTGTCCTGTTGTCCATTCCATGAACACCAGCTGATCCTGTCCTGTCATAAATGAATCTCTTCCTGAAAGAACCGCTTGGTTTGTCAGGACAAAGTTGGCCTGCCCTTGTCTCAAGGGCCAACAGTGACACATGAGCCTTACTTGGAGGGCAAGCACTGTGCCTGGTGGTGGTTTTTAGCTGAAACTGCAATAATAATAATAATAAATATAAACACCATCTTATTGACAATATAGTTGATAATGCCAAGGCCATCAAAGTCGGAGATGAGTGGAGATCTAATCTAGGCTTTAACTGGATGGTTTGGAGTGGAAATCCTGACTTAGAACTTATAGAAAAACAAATCTCTTCTCTCCAGTCTTCAACATGCAGCCTAATCAAATAAGGGAAGGAAGATTATTGAAATATAGTATGAAGAAAAAGAGGGATGAGGGTCTATTTTTCTGCACTGTTGATATAGAAGTATATTGGAACTGGAGACAGAATGTATGAACTCTTCTCCCTTATAGAACAAACAGAGAGAAGCATGAACATCTTAAAAATAAGTAGCTAGCTGTAATCCCAGCACTTTGGGAGGCCAAGACAAGAGGATTGCCTGGGTCGGAGGTTCAAGACCAGCCTGGGAAACTTGGTGAAATCTTGTCTCCACAATAAATCAAAAAATAATCCTGGCATGGTAGTGCGAGTCTGTGGTTCCAGCTACTTGGAAGACTGAGGCAGAAGGATCGCCTGAGCCCAGCAGGTCAAGGCTGCAGTGGCCATGAGCGTGCTGCCGCACTCCAGTCTGGGAAACAGAGTGAGACTCCAATTCAAAAAAAAAAAAATCTAGAACACACACATACATCACATCACACAAATACACACAGACTACACACATCACACATGTACAACACAATACACACATCCACACAAGTATCACACCACACACATAACACACACATATCACCACACACACAGCACACATGCAACACATCACACATGTCACACTATACAAAACTGCACACACATACAGCATACCATACACATTCACACAGGCATCACATTACATATAATATGCCACACACTGCACACACGCAACATGCTCTATACACATACAACACATCACACACATGTACACATGCAGCACACCACACACACATCACATCACACAATGACACATATGCATCACACCACACACACAACACACATGCATCACACCACACACATATCACACTATACACACTACACACCACACACATACAACATCCCACACACATGCATCACACTACCCACACAGCACACCACACACACACCACACATTCATCACACCACACAAATATCATACTATACACACTACACGCATGTACAACATACCACACACATCCACACACATATCACACCACACACTACACATACCACACACATACTATACACATCTACACATGCATCATACCACATACAACACAGATGCATCTCAACACACACGCACAACACAGACACATCACACCACACACACGCATCACACCACACACACATCACGCCACACACAGTCCACAAACTAGCCGTTCAAAATGCAGGTAGATTCCCCAAGTCAATAAGCAACTGCAGGATTCTATTACAGCACACGGAGAAAGTGAGCTGGAGACTCCACTCAGAGGGGCAGATGCATTAAAATCCCCACAGGTGAATGGAGTCTCAGGCCTGGTTAGGACTGGAGGCCTGGACGGCTGGAGTGCAAGGTCAGAGTTATCGTGGAAGCTCTTTTCAAGGAGTGAAGTGAGATTCTTGTCAGTCATCTCTCAGCCCTGTCCTCACATTCCCGAGTAGATGGCCATGGGGCCTGGCCTGAGTCCCAGGAGGGCTGCCTGGTTCTGGAGGGATCTGGAGAGCTCATATTCAACAGGTGACCAGTCTCACTGCCCGTCCCCTTTCACGCTGCACCTGCTTCTATCCCAGGCCCTGGCTTTGTCCTGTGGTCATGCCTCACACTGGGGAGATTCTTGAATAAGAAAATGCTGGGCATATTCCAGCAAAGAAGGTCGGAAACATGGGCGGGGCACATGGGACCTGAAGGTCATGGTGAGGGGGTTGGGTTTAAGTCTAAACGTCACATGCAGGTGTTGAAAGGCATGGAACGAGGGAGCGAAGGGTCAGGCCACAGCTAGAACAGCTCCCGCGGCTCTTTGAGGTGCACACAGACTGCAAGAGAGGAAGCAGGAAAGCCAGATGGGAGGTCCATTCAGACCACAAGGGTGCCCAGACTGGTGTGGGAGCCATGGGGCCAGAAAAGAAGATGGACGGGGATGGATTTATACTTGGTCATCCCTGTGAGGACCATGAGGGGTTGTCAGGTGGCAGGTGGACATAGGTGTCTGCAGACCAGGACATCCAGGTTTGAGATGTGTGTTCATTAGGAATGGATGATCCCTAGAGCTTCGGTGTTCATCTGCGAGTTTAGGACAAGGCCACCAGGTGAAGGTGGCCTCTGTGGGAGAGAGGTGTGGAAAGGTGAACTATGTGACTGATTGACGCAGAGGGCACTTACTGGAGCAGACCAGCTGGTTACTGATTGTAAATTTACATCCACGAAAATCTGTGCTTTTCTGTCATTTTTTCCAGCAAAGCTGAACTGTACAGAGAAATTGGACAGTGGAGTTTGGACTGGCGGAGGTGAGGACAGAGGATGCTTAGATCCAGGTGTTGCTTCAGAACTGCACAGCTGTGAAGACCAAGGTGAAAGGGATTCCACGAGCTTCCCCAAAGAAACGTCCTCATGGGAAACGATCAGAGGGATCACCCATGGGCTCTCACTTGAAGGCGCATCCAAGGACCGGGTGGCCCTGGAGGAAAGGACCATGGCTTCTAGCGCCAAACAGAATCCTTCTGAGAATAACATTTGGGTGAGGTAAGTGATTGTTTTTTCATGTATCTACATCAGAGAGGCAGAGCAGAATGCTGGAATGAGCCACACCAGGTGACTCTGCCCAGCTGTGCGGCACCTGGTCCGCTGCATCTCTTCTTGTAGAACAGAAAAAGTGAGAGACAACCCCCAGGACCGATGTGAAGAACAGGCCTTCAAGCTTCCCGTAAGAACTCAGCCCTTCGCAGCTCTTTCAGGAGGGACTCCCAGCAAGTTTCAGCTAGGATCAGTTTTGGGTTCCACCTGCATGAGGCATTTGGCCTCGCCCGGAAGGGTTCATGGTGTAGATGCCAGGCCCAGTCCTGTGTGGAGGAGACTGGCTGGGGAAAGAGTTTAAACCACCTTTTAATAAAATTTTTTTTCTTCTATTTCATTAGCTTTAGGAGGTACACATAGTCTTCAGCTATATAGATACCTTGTATAGTGGCAAGGAAGTCTGGGTTTGAAGGGTACCCACCACCCCCACCTGTGCACATTGTACACCATGGGACATTTTTCATCCCTCCACTCCTTCCCACCCTCCCCCTTCTGAGTCTCCAGGGTCCATGATGCCCTTCTCTCTGCCTTTGCAGATCCTTAGTGTAGCTCCCACTTACAAGTGAGAACATGCCGTGTTTGGTTTTCTGTTCCTAAGTTAGTTCACTTGGGACGATGTTCTCCAATTCCATCCAAGTTGCTGCCAAAGACATTATTTCATTCTTTTTTATGACTGAATAATAGTCTATGGAAAATATATACAACATTTTCATTATCCACTGATCAGTTGATGGGCATTTAGGTTGATTCCACACCTTTGCAATTGTGAATTGTGCTGTGATAAGCATCTAAATGCCAGTGTCTTTTGTACAACAACCTCTGTTCATTCAGGTAGATAACTAGTAGTGGGAGTGCTGAATCGAATACCTTTAGCTTTCTGAGAAATGTTCATGCCATTTTCCATAGCGGTTGTACTAATTTGCATTCTCATCAACAGTGTATAAGCGTACTCTTTTCACTGCATCCATGCCAGCATCTACTGTTTGTTTGTTTGACTAATGGCCATTCTGACTGGTATAAGATGGTATCTCAGTGTGGTTTTAATTTGCATTTCCCTGATGATGACTGATGTTGAGCACTTTTTCATATTTTTGTTGGCCATTTATATATCTTCTTTTGAGGGATGTTTGTGTCACTTGCCTACTTGTTGGAAGGATTTTTGGAAGAGGGAGACGAGAGGAGGACTTTGCTTCTGAGAGGATGGGGCAGGTGGGATGGGCAGGCCGCAACGGGTGGGAGAAGGCTGGATAAGAACCATGGCCCTCCCCCCCAAGAACATCCCTGGAACCACTAAATGCCTGACATTGTTGATTTGGGGTGCAAATGGTGAGAGGAATGAGCTGCATGACTCACTTTATATCAAGTAAACTGAGGCACTTCACGTGCACATGGGAGCAAAAGGCAGAAGAGCCTTCAGGGTTTCCAGAGGTAGGGAAGTGTGGATTTGCATGCATCCCATCTAAAACCCCTAGGGCACGGAGGTGTCCCCTGTATCTGTTTACAACATGTGGATAAACTGTAATGCCAATTTTTTTCCATTTTGATTTTATGTTCAGAGGGTACCTATGCATGTCTATGTCATGGACTTACTGTGTAGTTGTGGGGATTGAGTTTCAAGTGACCCACTCCTCAGAGAGTGAACACTGTACTCCGCAGGTAATTTCTGAATCCAAACCTCCTCCTTGCTTCCCCCTTATTGGTGTCCCCAGTGTATACTGATTCCATCTTTGTGGCCATTTAGGTCCCGCATATAAGTGAAAGCATAAAGTGTTCAGTGTTCTGTTCCTGAGTCAGTTCACTTAGAATGATGATCTCCAACAACATGGTTGTGGCTACAAAGGACATGATTCCATTCTTTTCATAGCTCCGTAGTATTCCATGGTATATATACTCACATTTTCTTTATCCAGTCAATCATTGGTGAGCACTTAAGTTGGTTCCATGATTTTGCTATTATGAATAATGCTGCGATGAATCAACCAATGTAGGTATCTTTTTCATTCACAGATTTCTTTTTCTTTGGGTTGCTCCTTCATAGTGAATTTGCTAGGTTGAATGGTAATTCAATTTTTAGCACTTTGACAAACTTCCACACTGCTTTCCATAGAAATTGAGCTAGTTTATAATCCCACCAACAGTAAATGAGCATTCCCTTTTCTCCACAACTGCACCAACATCTGTTGTCCTTTGACCTTCTAATAAGAGTCATTCTTCATGGTATAAGGTAATTTCTCACTGTGGTTTCAATTTGCATTCTCTGATGATTAGAGATGTTGAGTATTTTTTCAGATGTTTGTTGGTCACTTGTGTGTCTTCTTTTGCAAAATGTCTATTCATATCCTTTGCCCACTTTTGAATGGGGTTGCTTTTATCATGTTGAGTTTTTAGAGTTGCTTGTGTATTCTGGATATTAGCCCTTTGAGGCATAATTTACAAATATTTTCCATTCAGTAGGTTTTCTGTTCACTCTGTTGATTATTTTGCTGTTTAGAAGCTTATTAGGTTAATCAAGTCCTATTTTCTATTTTTGTTTTGGTTGCAATTGCTTTTTGGGGTCTTTGTCATAAATTCTTTATCTAGGCTGATGTGCAGAAGAGTGTTTACTAGGTTTTCTTCTATGATTTTTATAGTTTCAGGTTTTATATTTCAGTCTTTAATCCATCTTGTGTTAATTATTGTATATGGTGAGAGGTAGTGGTCCAGTTTCATTCCTCTGCATGTGGCTAGCCAATTTTCCCAGCCCATTTATTGAATATAATGTCCTTTCACCATTGTTAATTTTTGTCAGCTTTGTTGAAGATCAGTTGACTGTAAATAAGTGGTTTTATTTCAGGGTTCTATATTCTATTCCACTGATCTATCTGTCTATTCTTGTATCAGCACCATGTTATTTAGTTACTAAATCATTATAGTATAATTTGAAGTTAGACTGTGTGATGACTCCACAATTGTTCTACTTGCTTAGAATTGTTTTGACTATTGGGGTTCTTTTTTTGGTTTCATATAAATTTTAATATTGTTTTTTCTAGATCTATGACGAATGAAGTTGGTATCTTGATCAGAATTGCATAGAATCTACAGATTGCACTGGGGAATGTGATCATTTTGATAACATTGATTCTTCCATTCCACGAACATGGATGTTCTTCCATTTGTTTGTGTCATCTATGACTCCTATCATCAGTGTTTTGTAATTCTCCTTATAGAGGTCTTTCACCTCCTTGGTTAGGTGTATTTCTAGGTATTTTATAATTGTGTGGCTAGTATGAATGGAACTGAGCTCTTTATTTGGCTCTAGGTTGGGCATCGTTGGTGTATAAGACTTCTACCAATTTCTATACATTTATTTTATATCCTGAGACTTTACTAAAGTTGCTTGTCAGTTCTAGAAGCTTCTTGGAGGAGTCTTTAGGATTTTCTAGGCATATAACCATGTTATCCACGAACAGGGATAATTTGACTTCCTCCTTGCCTATTTGTAGGCCTTCTATTCCTTTCCCTTGACAGATTGCTTTACTCGGACTTTAATACAATGTTGAATAAGAGTAATGAGAGTGGACGTTCTAGTCTTGTTCCTGTTCTGAAGGGGAATGTTTTCAACTTTTCCCAATTAAATATGGTATTGGCTGTGAATTTGTAGAATATGACTCTTGTTATTTTTAGATAAGTTCCTTCGATGCCTAGTTTGTTGAGGGTTTTTAATCATAAAGAGGTGTTGGATTTTATCAAATGCCTCTTCTACATCTATTAAATAGATCATATGGTTTTTATTTTTGCTTCTGTTTATGTGGTGGATCACATTTATTGATTTGCAGATATTGAGCCATCCTTGCATCCCTGGAATAAAACCCATTTGGTTGTGATGGATAATTTTTTTTTATATGCTGTTGAATTCAGTTTACTAGTATTTTGTTAAGGATTTTTGCATCTATATTCATCAGGGAAATTACCTGTAGTTTTTTGTGTGTTTTTGTGTCCTTGCCTGAGTTTGGTGTCAGTGTGATACTGGTTTCAGATAATGAGTTAAGGAGGAGGTTCCTCCTCCTCAGTTTTTTGAAGTAGTTTCAGTAGGATTTGTACCAGTTCTTCTTTGTGCTTCTGATAAAATCTGGCTATAAATCTTTGTGACTGGGGGGGGGCATTGTTTGTTCGTTTGTTTGGAAGACTTTCTTCTTTTTTACTACCAATTCAATTTCATTGCTTGTTATTGGTCTATTCAGGTTACCTATTTCCTCTTGGTTGAATCTTGGGATATTGTATTATTTTCAGGAATTTATTCATTTCCTTAGGTTTTTCAGTTTGTTGCCACGGAAATGTTCACAGTAGTCTCTGGTGGTCTTTTGTATTTCTGTGGTATCAGTTGTTATGTCACCAACCAGAAATTAAAATTTCTGATTGAATTTATTTTAGTCTTCTCTCTTTTTTTCTTGGCTAGTCTAGCTAGTGGCCTGTCCATTTTGTTTATCCTTCAAAGAACCAATTTTTTGATTCATTGATCCTTTGTATCATTTTTATTTTGTCCCAATCTCTTTAAGTTCTGATCTTTGTTATTTTTTTCTTCTTCTAACTTTAGGTCTACATTGTTCTTGTTTTGCTAGTTCCTTGAGGTGCAAAGCTGTTGATTTCTGATATTTCTATCTTTTGTCTTTTGGGACATTTAGTAATATAAACTTTCCTCTTAGGATTGCTTTTGCTGTGTCCCAAGGATTTTCACATGTTGTTGTTACTATTGTCATTTATCTCAATGAACCATTTCATTGCTGCCTTAATTTCATTGCTCACCCAAGGGTCATTCAAGAATGAATTGTTCAGTTTCCATGTAGTGGTGTGGTTTTGGAAGCTTCTATTTGTGTTGCATTCCATTTCACTGTGGCCCAAGAAGATACCTGGTATAATTTTGATGTTTTAAAATTTATTGAGACCTGCTTTATGACCAAACATATGCTCTATTTTGGCAAATGTTCCAGGTGGCAATGAGAAGAATGTATATTTTGTAGTTGCTAGGTGGAAAGTACTGTAGATGTCTATTAGGACAATTTGGTCTATACTCCAGTATAAGTCTAGTGTTTCTTTGTTAACTTCCTGCATTGTAGCCACCCATTATTATTGTATTGCTATCAGTATGTTTTCTAAGGTCAAGCAGTATTTGCTTCATGAATTCGGGTGCTCTGGTGTTTGTGCATATGTGTTTAAGATAGTTAAATCTAGGTTGGGCACAGTGGCTCACACCTCTAATCCCAGCACTTTGGGGGCTGGAGGCAAGGTGACTGCCTGAGCCCAGAGTTTGAGACTAGCCTGAGCAACTTGGTGAGACCCCATCTCTACAATAAATAATAGTAAGTAGCCAGGCATGGTGGCACATGCCTGTAGTTCCAGCTACTTCGAAGGCTAAAATGGAAGAAAAGCCTGAGTCCAGCAGGTCGAGGCTGCAGTGACTGTGAGCACTCCACTGCACTCCAGCCTGGGTGACAGAGTGAGATGCAACTCAAAAAAAAAAGTTAAATCTGGTTGAATTGCACCCTTTATATCATACCCTTCTTTGTCTTTTATCACTGGTTTTAGTTATCTGAGTTATCTGATATAAGAATGGCTATTCCTGCTTGTTTTTATTTTCCATTCACCTGATATATCTTTTCCCACCAATTTACTTTGAGTCTGCGACTATTCTGGCCAGTACGTAGATCTCTTGAGGCAGCATATGATTTGGTCTTGTTTTTTTATCCAGCTTGCCGCACTGATTCTTTTAAGTAGGATGTTTAGATCATTTATACTCAGGGTTAATATGTGCGTTTTCTTTCTGCCATCGTGTTGTTGTAAGCTAACTGCCTTGAGGGTTCAAATGTGTAGTTGCTTTATAGGTATTATGAGCTTTGTACTTATGTGACCTTTTATGATAGTGAGAGTCATCATTTCATTTTCAAGTTTAGAGCTATTTTGAGCGTCTCTTGTAGAGCTGGTTTGGCAAATTCCCTTAGTATTTATTTGTCAGGAAAGGACTTTATTTCTCCTTCAATTATGAAGCTGAGTTTGACTGGATATAAAATTCTTGGCTGGCATTTTTTTTTTCTTAAAGAAGTTGAAAACAAGCCCCTATTCACTTTCGGCTGCAGTGTTTCTGCTGAGAAGTCTGCTGTTAGTCTGATGCCCTTTCCTTTATAAGTGATTTGATGTGTCTCCCTTGCTGCTCTTAAGATATTTTCTTTCACATTGACTTTGGAGAATCTGGCAACTATATGCTTTGGTGAGGTCTTCTAATGACGCATCTTGCAGGACTTCTGTGGGCTTCCTGTGTCTGAATGTCTAGGTCTTTCTTAAGACTGGGGAAATTTTACTGAATCATTTCCTCGAATATTTTTTCCATGTTTTTACTTCAACTTCTCCCTCTGGAACGCCTCTGATTTGTGGGTTTGGTCACTTTTCATGGTCCCTTATTTCTTGTAGTCACTGCTCATTCTTCTTGATTCTTTTTTCATTTCCTTATTTCCGTCTGACTGGGTTAATTTTAAAACCCTGTCTTCTAACTTGGAGATTCTTTCTTCCACTCAGTGTAGCCTACTGCTCTAGCTTTGTACTGTGTTTTGTATCTCCACCATTGAGGGTTTTTTTAGTTGTTGTTGTTGCTGTGGTTTTTTGTTTGTTTGTTTGTTTGCTTGTTTGTTTTGTTTTGTTTTGATGTTGGCAGTCTGTCTTTCTACTTCCTGGATTATTCTGCTACTTTATTTGTGCAGTTATCAGTTTTATCTTGCATCTCATTGAGCTTCTTTGTAATCAATATTCTGAATTTGTTATCTGGCATTTCAGGGATTTCATTCTGGTTGGGGTCTGTTGCTGAAGAGTTGATGTGCCCCTTTGAAGGGGTAACACTCTGTTTTTCTTCATGCTTTCAAAGTTGTTTCTCTGGTTCTTTCCCATCTGGATGAGCTATGGTGGCTAATCTGTAAGTGTTCCTCTGATATAAATAGCCTGTATGTATAGGATTTCCTGAGTGTTGGTTGTACTGGCAATGTAGTGGGAGTGTGGGCCAGCTCACTGCCTCTTGTGAAGGTGAGGTGTCTGGCATCTCAGGAGGCTTATCTTGTTCCTTGGAGATAAATGCTGATGGGAGCAAATTACCTGTGGTGTGTCATTCGGCCTTCAGGCCAGCAGGTGGTATCTATGAGTACTGGCCACGGTCAATGTGGTCAAGTATTGACTTGATCCTTGTTTATTGGGAGAACTGCTCTGTTGTCTCAGCAGTGAGTTGTCTGCCATGTTCACTGTGGTCCGAGCTCCTAGTTCAGCTCCAGGGAGGAGAGAACCAAGATGAGCAGGGCTAAACTGGGCAGACTCACCTACAGGTCCACCAGTGTCAGGCACAAGCACCTGCTCTGAGGCTGGGTCTGGTGTGTGTCCTCCAAGTGCCCAGAGGTGTGCCTTGGTGAGGTGTTAGGGGAAACTATGCTGCCTAAGGCTCTCTGCTCAGGAAAGAAAGGGTGGTCCAAACTCCAAGTCTAGAAGAGTAGTAGCTCCAGGTACCTGGGGATCTGTCGGGGCATTGAGCAACGAGAACAGTGTGGCACCAAGGACTCCACCCCTGGGAGAGGGCTGACAGGCTCCTACTCCAGTGACTGGGTGTGTTAAAGCGTGGAGCACAAGGGTTGCTGCCTGGGAAGGATGGAATGGCTTAGGTTACTAATCCAGGAGTTAGAAACAGGGATCACCTGATCCTTGGTACTAGGGGGAGGAGAGCACACTTCCCCGACAGATTAACAGGGCAGGCTGTGGCTCCCGCAGTGAACTTGCAGCCTGATTCTGGGTTACAGAGCTGACCTTGGCTTCAGGCCTTGCTGCTTGGGAGAAACCACAGGGTCAGGAACTCTCCTAATGCTCAGACTGCTGATTCAAGTGCAGAGGGGTAAGAGCCATCCTGCTGGTCTCCTGCCACTTAGACTGTTTTCCCAGATGTGTAGAAGTGGGACCTTCCTTTTCCTCTGTACTGGTCCAGGAGGAAAGCTGGTGCTCTTAGCAGTGGTGCCCTCTGAACAGTTCCAGGTTGGAAAACTGACATTGGCCGTAGGGTCCACTGTCCATGAGAAACCGCGGCTACAGCAACTGTCCTTCCGCCATGAAGGTTCTGGAGCATGGAAATGGGGACCCCTGCTGGCTTCTGTCATCGGCCTGCTCTCCTGGGTGTTCCTCGACATTGTTGCAACTATCTGGAGGGGCGGAGCAGGGTGGGATGCCCAGACAGTGACACACAGAGACTGGTTCCGGTTCAATAATCTGACCCTGGCAGCCTGTGTCTCCTCCTGGGAGGGAAACACAGCTTTGTCAGGCCTCCCACTGCACCCAGCCTGTGGCTGGGAAGAGCTCAGGTCTCCACACTCCCCCACTCTGCTCCCGCTTCGGGAGACCCCACACCCACTTCAAAGTGAGCAGTCTTGTCTCTGGGGGAAACCAAAATGCTTACCATGGCTGCTCTTGCTGAGACTACATAACCAGGTCAAAAATGGTGCCTTCCTCACTGACCCAGATTTGGGAGAACACCTGTGACTTTACTGGGTATCTTTGTGTAATGCAGCAACCCCGAATCTGAGAGGGCTTGCATGTAATGCTTACCTGTTCCAAAGAAGTCACTCAGATTTGGGAGAACACCTATGGCTTTAATGGGTGTCTTTCCCTCTCACCAGCTCTCGGTCTCCCCCAAGACAGTTCCAGGGCCCAGGAGAATGGGGTGTTCTCCTGTGGCTTGGGTTAAGCAGATCCAGTTGAAAGGTTATGTCCCCAAGGGGAGTTTCCAGTCTCATTTCGTGTTCTAGGGTCTGTCATATTCACTTTGCTCTGCAGAGCGCTGTCACGGGGGCTGTTGGTCACCTCCTCCTCCCTGAAATTTGGGTGCCCTTTGCCATTCTGAGAAATATCCATCTTCCTTCTTGAATTGGGTTCACTGTGTTTATCTTTCCCAACTATTTCACAATGTTTGGGAGGGTGAGGCATCATCCATTTTTTAAAAATTTTATACTCTAGTGTTTCTTCTTTTCCTGGAAGAGTTATTATGAAAGGAGAGGTGAATCTCATCATTTGCGGAGCGGAGAGAAGGTGGTGTTTGTCCCAGCAAATAATCATGGAAACTCACAAGGTGACTTCACTGAGCTGAATAACTGAGCCCTTCTGGGATAACTGAAATTAGAGAGAGGCCCTTGTCTGAGAAAAAAACGAATGGTCACTCGGGGCCTGAGGCAGACACGTGGATAGATGTATGCCCAGGCGTGTGCTGGCCTAAACTCTTGTGGAAGGATCATAAACCAACTAGCAAAATAACTGTTACTTATTTTCGTATTCAGTTCAGGAGTTACCTGGCAGATTTTTTTGATTAATCATAAATTAACAAAAGTCTATTTTCCTAGTATGGGAACAAAACAAAACCGAAAGCATCCTATCCACAATAGTTTCTCAGGATCTGGGAGCTGGCTAGTGCAACCCTGTGGGAGTTGACACCTGCACCAGCAGCTCCACTACAAGAGCTTGAGCCTGAGGTCGGCACCCTAGAAAATGGAATCAGAAGAAGAAGTTATCCTCCAACAGAACCATGTAGTATGTTTGAATGATATGAGAAAGAGAAGAATGCCATGAGTTTTTGATGCCTACTAACCACAATGTGAATCTAGTAATCTTAGAAAAGATGGCAAAAACCTTACCTAACTGTGATTCATGCAGACCATGGATCACATGGTGGGATCCATGTCTGGGAAAGGCAGGTGTTCCAGTCCACGGTAGAACAGATCACAGCCAACAGGACAAGCTCAGGACGGGACTTGGAGGAGTGTTGACATTACTAGAGAAATAAATAAGTCGGTAACAGGGCGTTCAGAACCCAGGTTGTAGTCTGAAGAGGACAGAGAAGATTGACAAAGAACCTAGTCACTATCGAGGAGCCAGGCACCAGGAAAGTGCAGACGGCAGTCCGAGGAGCCCTTCCTGGTCCTGGTCACGCTTGATCTAAAGCATACATTTCAAGCCCACAGATAAGGACAACCAAACCCACAGCTGCACAGACGAGAACCTGGGTGGCTGCCTACAGCCCTAAGGGCCAACCCTGACACTTTACTAACACTTCACAATTTATGTTGTATTTTGCACTTGACCACCTCACTCACACCCACAATAACCTGTAAGGGATGCAGGGCACACACACCCATAGTCTGAGTGAGGTCATGGGGAAGTCAGCTGACTTGCCCAAAGCGAGGGCTGCCCTGCAGAGATGGGAACAAGCGCAGGTCCTGGCTCCACACCTTGTCATCCTCCCCCATCTTCATCTGCTTTGTGAACTAAGCAAAAAGAAGGAAATGCCGTTCTGTTGTGCTGGGAGAGCACCGGTCCCAGCTTGCCTCAAGATGCCCGGGGCAGGCTCCCCTCCTTTCAGGGTGACAGGCCCCTGCTCTTAGGGGGCCCCTTCAGCCTCCCTCACAGCTGCATTGGCCATGCTGCCAGGACAGCCCTGGTGGGAAAACCATGCCACCTCCCTTCTTTCTTCTCCAGGCGCAACCTTCCCTAAGGTTGATCCTCTAGGCTCGGGGAGGATGCTTGCCCCAGATGGCATAGAAGAGGGCTGAGCCCGACACAGCAAGCTCCCCACCAGGCCTGAGTCCCTGACCCGAGGTTGTTCTAGGCCAGGGTGAGAAGGGGTGTGTGTTCTGCACAGTGCCAGATAACAAGGATTTGGCCTTATGGGTCCTGCAGCCACAGCGACAGACAAGACCCAGATAAAGGAATGCCGCTGGTTCCAGTAAAATGCCATTTGCAAGAGCAGCGTGTGGTCATTTCTGGCCAGCTCTGGTCCTAGCCGATGGCGTGAGAGAAAAATGGATGACCTTGATGTTTCTCCAGCAGTAGAGCCAGTCATCCACTGCTCTGTGGTGTCTTGTGGGCTGTGTTTATATTGTCATCATGGCACATTTCAGAGGTCACAAGCTCAAGAGCTTACAAGAGCCGGGCACAGCATAAAACAACAGCATGCAGGGAAATTTCGTCCCATGGAAGAAATTCAAATTCAGGCGTTTATAAAACATCGCAAACGTCAAGCAAAATACTTTTGCAGGCAGGACCTCTGATTTATGTTAGAGCTGGGCTATTCCATCCACCCCCACTGGGAGGTCAGAGCCGTCTCTTACCTGCCTTTGATTCCCCAACTCTGAACAAAGTATCTGCTCATACGTGGAGGCTTAGGAAGTGTTTGTTGAACTAAACAGAAGAGAATCATAGGCTATTATCCTAAGATTGTAAAATGGTATACACGTTCCTGTGAGAACCGAGTAGATGTTTTTCTGCATCTGGGGCTGATTAGCCCAGCTGTTGGCAGCTCTGGCCCCCAGACAGAGACTGACATCTCCATCTGGGCCAGCTGGACTGCAAAGGCATGGTTTGGGTCAAGGCAAACAATCCATGCAAATCCATCAGCACTTGTGGAGAAACAGCCCAAAGGGCAGGCACTGCACAGAATGGGCTGGCAGCTCTCCTTCCTCAGCATGAATTGAGCATTGCAGGAACACGGTGTAAAGTCAGCATGTGAGGGAATGGTTATTTAAAGAAAAATGGTCCACTAAGACCTAAGTCACGTTGCCTCTGACACTGCTTGATGGTCTGCTTCTTAAGAAAACAAAGGCAGTGACATTTCAGCATGCCTCTTCCATGTGTCATAAATGGCATGTATTCAAAAGCCTGAACCCTCGGACACATCTTCAAACCTTACTCTCCATACTCACTCCCATCTTCTAAAAGCGCCCCCAAAATATCCAACAATCTAGAATTTAATGCACTAGAATGGAGGCTTTGGCATTAACGACACAAAACAATTCACTCATTTGAGGAAAGAGAAGATTGTCTAAAGATATAAAAGTGGGTGGAGATTGTCGAGGCCTTAGAGGGGAGGCCGGGCCAGGATGGGGGTGTCAGAGAGACTGCCTTCCACCAGGGTGGACCAGATTCATCTTCAACAATAATTCTGAGCTGGGCTCGGTGGCTCAGCCTGTAATCCCGCGCCTTGGGAGGCTGAGGTGAGTGGATTGCCTGAGTCCGCGGGTTCGAGACCCGCCTGGCCAACTTGGCAAGGCCTCATCTCTACAATAAATTTTTAAATAAATAAATTCAATTTTTTGGGTCTGTTTCCGACATGAACATTCAGCTCCCTGCTCCTTTTACTTCCAGAATTATTGTTTTTTTGGGTTTTTTTTGAGTTGGAGTCTCACTCTGTCGCCCAGACTGGAGTGCAGTGGCTGCTCCCGGACACTGCGGCCTCGACCCGCTGGGCTCCGGCGATCCTTCCACCTCAGCCTTCTGAGTGGCCAGAATTACAGGCTCGCGCTACCATGCCCGGCTGATTTTTTTTTAAAAATTTATTGTAGAG
>CAUYQG010086651.1:0-44713 GCA_963574415.1 Tarsius wallacei
CTCCTCTTCCCAGATTCCCTAAACCCTGCTTCCCTTTACCCCCACCCTAATCGCAACCCTCCCCCGCCAGCCCTAGCCCCATCCACATCCACATTCACTCCCCACCCCCTAGCTTCTCCCACATCCTTCCTGCTGGCCTCAGGGCACCCTAAGAGGACCAGGACATGTGGGTACAGAGGCTGATATTCTGGCTCCTCCTGCTGACGTCTTCTTGTCACCCATCTGCCAACGTGAGTAAGCACTGGACAGGCGTGGTTTCTTCTTTTTTATTGGGTCGCGTCACGCTGTGATTTACATAAGAGGCGTTCATGGTGTCTGAGATGGGACTTGGTCCTCCTTGCGCTGACATCCTCAGTACAGGGATCTTGAGCAGGTGTCTGGCTGAGCTCTGCTCACACCTGTGCCCATCAATTCTGCTTGGGTCAAACACAGGGAAAGCTGACAAAATGGAAACCTGAAGTCATAACTCTATAGCACCACATAGGAAGGATTGTGAACTTCCTGGAAGCCATTGAATTGTATGGTTTTGTGGTGGGAATTGTATGGTCCGTGATTTTATCTCAAAAAGGTTGTTTGTGAAAACATAAGAAACTCTTATTTAATAGGAGTCATGAGCATATTAGTCTGACTCCTGGAAGCCCTGTGCAAAATTTTCCTCAGTTCCTGCAAGTTTCGGTTCCGCTCCATGTGTGGTTTCCCTACAAGTTCATCATTCATATTTTTGCAAGTTTCTCAGCCCTGGGAACTGGGGTAGCTCATCATTTGTGTTAGCACCAGTCTGTTCAGAGTGAGATGTCTTTTGTGCTTTGTGCTATCTGGTTTGCTGACTTTCAGCAGCTTCTGAGTCATCCTTTTTTTTGAAACTTTGTCTAACCAGTTTGATGGGAGCTGTAAAAAGCCCATCAGATGTGAAAATAAATGACTGAACACTGCTAAGGAGTTTACAATGGGGGAGCCCCTAGGGATGACATGACCAGGAGGTGAATGAATGAGTTATTGTGTTTTTCCTTATTTTTTGAAATGTGTCATGTGCAGATTGTTGATTAATCCGAGATGGAAAGCAACTTTAAAGTTCATAAGTTTGTCCAAATATAAAAATTGACAGGCTTCTACTATGAGAGTTGTCACTCTTCCATTATAGAACCATACCCCTGCCACTAGGGAAGAGAGATATAGGTATGGATTATAGATAGATAGATAGATAGATAGATAGATAGATAGATAGATAGAGATAGACAGGGACATATAGATGTGAGTGAGAGAGAGAGGAAGTGAGAGAGAATGAGAACATTCTACAGAGATGATAATATTTCTTTTAATTGGCATGCATCAGATTCTTAAGGATTTGGAAAATCCAGTGACAGGGAACAACCATTGCAATGAACCATCTCACATGGGTACCTCCATTCAATAATAAATTATTCTGTTTCTTTTGCGTCTACTAAAGTTGCTCAAAGACGGCTGTGTCACTTCTTCTGTGAGGTTGAAGATGAAAGTATCACAGAACTCAGAGTCTACTTTCTACATAGATTTGATTTGCTTAGAAATGAGTCTTGCCATGTGGATTGGTCTGAATTACATTTTGAATTTATTCTCTTCCAAAATAAATGTAAATCTAGTTTTTGCAGAATATGTTTGCCTTTCGTTGTGGTGGCTATACATTTCAGAACGTTTGTAATCCTTTACATATTGATTTCCAAGTTTGCTATTGATTGATTTTGATGCACTGAGGTAAAATATGAAGGTAAATTTTTGCTATTGGCTTTTTGGTATTGTGTTTTTAAGTAATTTCAATTTTCATAGTTTTATTTAAAATTTAATTATAAGAAGATCACTCAAATCTGTATGAACTTCAGAAAATCTCAGATCTGATATTAAGTGCCCTCATTCAGAATCAAAGTGGACATTGAAAAATGACTTTAATATATTTAGAAACTTGTGCTAAAAAATAATATGTACTTAATTTCTATTGGGATAATAACCTAGGTATAATTATTACAGCAACTGCCAATCTCTTGCAGTGATGTCTATACATAAAAACATATATCTGTATAATATTTCCATTTATATCCTCAACACATTTTTCATTATTTTTCCCTTTCTTTCATATAATTTCAGCATATTTTTGAAGGTTTTCCAAATAATTTTATCTGGATAGTTCATGAATATTCAAAAGAAAACCTATGCTTCCCAACCTCTGTATGTTTGCATATATTTATTTCTAAATTGAAATTGTCATAACTTTATAAGTGAAATTCTGTTAATTTTTTTATTGTTTGCAGTGTATTTTGTTAGAAAAATAAAAGTTAACAATTTGTGTATCAGATTTTCTTCCTACAGTTTGTGTCGTGAAGTCATGTATAGTAAATAGGTCCTGTTTAACAAATATGATTCATTTATTTTACAGATGGATATAGCAATTAAACCATCACCACATTTAAGATTCAAGATAGTAAACATATCCATCACTCCTCAATGTTTCCTCCTGCTCCTTTGAATTCATTTGTCCTTTTTCTCACTCCATCCTCCCATCCTCTTCCTCGAATTCTGGTCTATATTTCATAGCATTTCATGTAATAAAGTCATACAGGATGGGTTTTCTTATTTTTCTGGATGCTATACGTCATCAGAAACATTTTGAGATTTATCCATATTGTTTTAAATTTTAATTGCTTGTTCTTTTCTATTGATGATTAGAATGCGTTGTGTGCTTATATGACAGTGTGTTTATCCTTTATCTTGGAAAGAGATATGAGACTTGTTTTTCCCACTGGGTTCTGCTCTTGACAAAAACCCAGAATGTAGCACTTCTGCAAGATTTCCCAGTGTATCCTTGTATTTCACAACTCTGTGATGAATTGACTGGAAAAAAATCCAACTGGGATGGTGCTTACAATTTTTGAAAGCTATAGAATGTCAACAATTTTGAAACTCTTATTCAAAATAAAAGCAACTGACACGTGATAAGTGATTTTGTTAATTAACACCCACATTTTATTATGAAAATGTTCAAACATGCAGCATTGATTTGCTACCAGTTTACTAAACATGATTTAGCACATGTCCAACTATCCCCTTATCTCTCATTCTATTTTTCCCCATAAATTAAAATTATTTTTATTTTGAAATAAACATAGAGTCACTGGAACTTGAAAAGAGTACAGAAATATCTTGTTTTGGATGTATATCCAATTGACTTTCAGATATCAATATACTTCTGGCTAAATAGTTTAGCATGACTGTCATTAATTAGAATTAGTATTTCCTCACAGATTTTGTTTTTCCAAGAAACTTACATAGAACATAATATGCAACTCTTAAGTGTAAGTTTACTGACTTTGAAAAAAGTATACCAGTAAAAATCAAACTCCATTCAAGATGTACAACAATACGTCACCCAAGAAATTGACTTCATCCTCTCTCTAGTCATCCTTGTTCTCATCATGGATTTCCTTTGCATATTATAGAACTGCATATGTAGCGATGCATGCATGCCATATGTATTCTTTTGTGTCTGCCTTATTCTCAGCACAGTGTTTCTGAACTCAGGTAGCTGAATAGATCATAGATTCATTCTTTACTATTTGACTCAGCATATGCTACATCAAACTTATTGAATGACTATTTCTGTTTAATTCAACATTTTGAAAGACATAAAAATGAAGACATTGAGCTGTCTAGAATATACTGTTAAATCCAGAAGAATCTGTGTAAGACAGCTGTTAGGATCCGGTCTGAATTTAGTGTATGTCTTTGTCTTCATTCACATGTGAGCCTAATAGAGTTAGTGTCAAGAATTTTAGAGTATTCCCACACAATTTGTGCCATTTTCATTATCTCCACCTTGGCTTTTTTAAGCACCAAAGCTTGATAATTTCTGAATAAAGTCATCTTTTTTTGACTTATACTAGTGTTTAAGTGATAAAGATTGACCTAATTTGAGAGAAAAGTGTCATTCAGAGGGACTCTTGCCCAGCATTAGATACAGGAGAGAGTAGGGCCCACAGTGAACCAGAAACTGCATTTTACTTCAAGACACCTAATAACTGTGTGAGTAATGCATTTGTTAATTAGATAGATTTTAAAATTTTACCATATGCATATACTTCAAAATACCATGTTGTACATGATTAATACATGCAATTTTGTGTGTCAATTTGAAACATGAGTACATTTGAAAAAAACGTAATTACTTTAGGATGAAAATAAAAACACGCTCCGCATCGCCAATGTCTAACAATACTATCAGTCATGCAAGAAACACGGGACTGGTAACTTCCATTCTTTATTGAGCAATAGACATCCTGTGGAGATATCTGAGAGGTGTGGTTACCTCTTGTAAGAAGTTTAGGATTGCTGGATGAGATCGGGTGTGTTCAGGGTGGTATGGCCGTAGACGAGGTTCAGAATTTTTTTTAAGTCAGATTCTCACTCTGTTGCCCAGGTTGGAGTGCAATGGCATGCTCATGGCCACCACAGCCTTGACCTGCTGGGATCAGGTGATCCTTCTGCCTCTGCCTTCCAAGTAGCTGAAACTACAGGCACACGATACCACGCCTGCCTTATTTTTTGATTTATTGTAGAGACGAGGTCTCACCAAGTTGCCCAGGCTGGTCTCGGACCCCTGAGTTTAGGCAATCCTCTCCCCTCACCTTCCAAAGTGCTGGGGATTTAGGATTTTTAAGGATGATTTTTTGTGACTGATATATTGTTAATGTCATTAAGCTTTCTAATTATTTCAAATATTATTATTCCAGCAACCGGAGACTGGGCATGGCCATTTTCTTCCTAAGTCTGACTTTTTTGAAATTCCTTGGAAGTCTATCATTATTAATGTCGTCGTGGGAATTACTACTTTTGCCATTTTCTTCTGGAGAACTATCATTGCTGTGAGTATATGAATATTCCATGCAGGTATACTATAGTCATAAATAAGAAGACACTTACTTGTACAGTCCCGGGACTTTTTATGTGGTTTCAGTGCACTACCTTCACTGCATACCACTATTATAGTATTTTTCTATTTTCCTGTCATTTAGATAGAAATATTTTTAAATTTCTGTTATGACAACATTTTTGACCTGTGTGTTCTTTTGAAGAATGTCGGTAAACCTCCAACTATTTTGTAGTTTTCCAGCTGCCTTTGTGTTATTGATTTTTAAATATTTGTGTTCCCAGGACAAACTTTCTACGATTCTTATTCTAACAAATTCATTCATTAAGTTGTGCTCTGTATCATGGAATGAGGTCTGTCTAAGTGAATGCTTGGTGTGAGATGGATCAGCTCTGCTTTTGTAAGATGAAGGGTTCTGTAGATGTTAGTAGCTCCAGTTGATTGATGGTGCTGTTCAATTCAACTATATCCGTATTGATTTTTTACCTGCTGAATCTGTCAGTGACTAAAGAGGGGTGTTGATGTTTCCAGCCATAATAGTGGATTCATCTATTTCTTCTTGTAGTTCTGTTAGTTTTCGCCTCACACATCTTGAAACACTATTATTATGTGCATACACATTAAGGATTGCCCTGTGTTCTTGGATAATTGGCCAGTTTGCTGTTAATTTAATGCTACCTTTGATCCCAGACATGCTTCCTCACTCTGTAATGTGTTTTGTGTGAAATTAAAAATACCTACTCTAGCTTTCTTTTGATTAGTCCCAGTATTGTATGTTTTTCTTCTTCCCTTTACTATTAATGCATGTGTGTCTTTATATCTAAGGTAGATTTTTTTGTAGACATGATACTGTTGGGCTTTGTTTTATTATTTACTTTCTCAGTCACTGCCTTTGAATTGGTGAATTTAGACCATTTGTGTTCAAAGCTATTATTGATCTGGTTGGATTAATATCTCCCATATGTGTTAGTCTTCAATTTGTTGTCCTTGCTGTTTTTTATTTTCTTTTGTCTTCTGTTCTTGCTTTGCTTTCTCTGGTTTCAATTGAGAATTTGCTAGGATTATATTATTGTTTCTTAGCTTGTCAGTTATACTTATTACACTTCTTTTTAATTTTATGTTTTACTTTTATTAGATGTTGTCCTTGAGTTTTTTTTTAACTTTTAATGTTTTTATTTTAAAGATATGGGGTACAATTCAGGGTTAGGTATACAAATTATCATTGTGCAGGTACCCTTGTTGATGAGGTGTGTCCCCCCTACCCCAGCAAATTCCCACTACTGCCAATTCCACTTTCTCACTCCCCTCCCAGCAGTCTCCCGCTACTGCCAATCTTTTTTTTTACAGTATTATGATAATTGTTCAAGGTCCGCTTATGAATGAGAACATGTGATACTCATTTATTTGTTTTTGTGAAAGATCACTCAGTATTATAGACTCTAAGTCCATCCAGGTTGCTGTGAAGTTCATGACTGTGTTCTTTATGACTGCATAAAATTCCATTGTGTATATGTACCTCATTTTTTTAATCCAGTCCTCTTTTGATGGGCAGCACAGTTGGCTCCATATTCTTGCTGCTGTGAACAATGCTGCAACAAAAATGTGTGTGCAGGTATGTCCTTGAGTTTTAAATAGACATTAGTAACCCATGTTCTCTTTCATTAACACCACAGTGTGGGTATCTCTAACAGACTATTTTCAATCCTCCTTCCCATCTCTTATAAACTTTCCATCACGTCTTCATCCATAGGCGGTAATCCCCAAGTGTATTTTTCTGTTATTCTTTTTTCCTCTTATTGCTATTGTTATTATGATCCCACTGTTATCTATTAGATCAGTTAAGAATAAGAGAACTTTTACCTTCATAGTTTTTCTATTTTTATGCCCTTCTTTTTTTTACATTTTTTTCCTATGTTGAAGTTCCTTTATTTTTTTTTTTAATTTTATACACCTACCTTTTTAAAAAATATTTTTTCTTTTTTTAAGCTTCTAATTTTTTATTTTGAAAATGTGGGGTACAATTCAGGGTTAGGTATGCAAATGTTCATGTTCATTATGCATGTGCCTTTGTTGATGAGGTGTGTCCCCCAACTTCCCCAGGCAGATTCTTGCTTGCTACAGCCAATCCTTTTCTAATAGTATTAAAAGATTTGTGTCTTGCTTATGAGTGAGAACATGTGATACTCAGTTCTTTGTTTCTGTGATTGATCACTCAGTATTATACACTCTAAGTTCATTCAGATTACTGTGAAGTTCATGATTTTGTTCTTCTTTATGCCTGTGTAATATTCTATCATTATATACACCCCCCTTTTTAAAATCCAGTCCTCTTTTAATGCTCTTTTTTCACTATGTAGATCCAAGTTGCTGGTTTATATTATCTATCTTCTCTCTAAAGACTCTCTTCTAATACTTCTTTTAAGCCAGGTCTACTAGAGACACATTCTCTCAATTCATGTTTGTCTGAGAACGTCTTTATTTCTCCTTCACTTTGAAGGATAATTTTTCAGGCTGCAGAGTTCAACGTTGATATTTTTTTAAAAACTTTTTTTTAATTTCACTTTCTTTTTTATTGGATGGCTTCTGAAGGGAAGTCTGATGTAACTCTTGCCCTTCTTAATTTAAAAGTAAGTTTCTAATTTCCTTTGTAGCTTCTTCCAAGATTTTGTTTTTGATTTCTGTAGTTTAAATATCCATGTAGGATATCTTAGTCTGTTCTGAGCTTCTTAGAGCTATGATTGATGTCAGTGATTTACCATTATTCTACCCTAGCTCTATCATAAATTTGATGTTCTTGCTTCAATTTCAGCAGAAGTCATGTTGATCTGACAGGGAGTGACTTCAGTGTGATGTCTTATCCTTAGTGCCTTAAACTAGATCTTGTTCAGACATGTTATAACAAATTAGTATGAGTTCATTTGGGTGCAAAAATTTTTTGAAACTCATGCATAGTTTTCTATAATATTCACTTTCCATGGAACTTTTTGAAGCGCTCTCAATTATCCAAGAGAATACAAGTTATAAATAATTTATCTTAGGAACAGATTCTAAATATTAAGTAATTGGTGAACCCATTGATTTTCCTACTTGCTCCTGCCTGGGAGATGGGGATGACATGGAGCAGGGAAACTCACTGTATCTTGAGCTAGATGTAAAGAAAAATGAATAACTATAATTACCTGTTTGCCATCCATGGATGCATTTTCTTATAATAATATGATTATAAGTGGCTTTTGGATACTTCAATGATATTGCAATATCTTGGTGAGTTTTGGGGCTGGCCTCAGCATCTGATCACCATTATTCCTTTCAAAGGTAAAAATATGTGTTTGTGGTCGAAAAAATGTGCCTTTACATGGTGTTCAAATGGGAATGGCTTCCTGCCTGGTTTTTATTTAGCTCTATTTCTTTGATATATTGATTTGGGAAGCACTTTTTGCTTTTTTTTTCAAATGTTAGTTGTCATTTTGTTGCTGCTTGTGAATTCTCTGTAGCCATCTCCCACACTCTGACTTCTTCAACCCTTGTTTCGGTGGCCTGGGGAAAAAAGGAACTGATTCATTTAAACTGCTTGTTATTTCCAAAAGCATCCAACTTTATTTAAAATTTTAAAAATCTCTATGGTGAGATAAAGAGGTATACATCAGTGTAAATATTTAGCCTTTTTTTGTTTTCTTGGGGACTTTTAAAACAACACTGCATTCTAGACTTATTATGAATATTGGGTTTTGCACAAAAAATTAGGTAAAGGATTTTTTCACATAATTATGAAAATATCTGAAATTTACATAGATTGGTGTTTGTTTAATAGAATGTAAATACATCTTTGATCAAAAACAAGTTGTTTCCCTTTGTGTTCTTTATGAGAAATAGTTTATAATGTATCACCACGGAAGGAGGAAATGCTTTCTAATTTTTTATATTTTTAATTCTACTAAAGAGGTAGAAGGAAAGCATCCCCTCTTTTCTCTGAAGGTTTACTACTGACATAAACTGACAATAGAAGATAGCTTTACAGGAGAAAAAAGCATACAAAGTTATTAATATGCCTAAACATGGAAGCCATACAAAATATGAGACTCCAAAGATGGGTCATATAGTTGAAGGTTATTCTTATTTTTATTTTTTAAAAGATTTTTTATTTAAAGATGTGGGGTGCTATTGAGGGTTAGGTTCACAAATGTTCATTATGTAGGTACCCTTGTTGATGAGATGTGCCTCCAGCTCCCCCAGTAGATTCCTACTACTGCCAATCTTACCTCCCCTCCACCCACCGCTGGCAGTTTCCCGCTACTGCCAATTCTTATAGTACTATAATTGTTCAAGGTCCACTTATGAGTGAGAACATGTGATACTCAATTCTTTGTTTCTATGATAGGTTATGGAGTATTATATAGTCTAAGTCCATCCAAGTTGCTGTGAAGTTCATAATTTTATCCTTTATTGCTGCATAATATTCCATCGTGTACATGTACCACATATTTGGTTAAAGTTGGAATAACGCCCTCCTCCTGGGTGAGAGGGAGATGGAGATGTAGACAATGTAGAGGGGCAGTCAGTGATTTTTAAGGGACATGAATGAGCCCATGGGAAACAGTTGGCCTGAGGTAAGGTCCCTCTTAGCTCTGGAGGTGGCAAGAAATTTTAGGAAGGCAAGGGGCAGAACTGCACTGTGAACACAGCTTGGCTTTTATGCAGTCTCCCAGACGATCTTTTTGGTCTGCTTTCAGAAGAATAAATGAAAGGTGGCAACTTTTAATTTTTTCTCTTCTCTAGTGGTTAGAATTTTCTGAATATTTGTTGAGATTCCTAGGGAGGCAGTTTTCACATAATAGAATTTCTTCTGCAGAATTTTCTTTTAATCAGATAAGGAAATTTTAGAGAAATCCCCTCTATGTGATTCCAGAAAGAAGGATCAGAGATATAGAATGCAGGAAAGAGACCTTGGTTCTGAGGCTTATTTCTGAGGTCTTAAAGTTATCTTTCAAACAATGCACTCAGTATGCCAAAGCACCATATTTGGGCATATGGTTTCCTAAAGCACAGCAATACGAATTCATGATGTTGAGCTAAATGATTATTATAATTTTATTTTATGATTTTGATAATTTTATCAGAAAGTATAAATATTCCTTAATATGTTTTGACAAGAAATTTAATTTTGTTTCTTCCTTTTTTAGAAAAAGCCTCCTGGAGGCCAACACCAAGGTAAGCTTATAGGCTGCTGCTTTCTTTATAATATCTTCTCACAATTGGTATTCCATGTTGGTTCTTCTTCAGCTAAGAGTACATAGAGTGATATCTCTTTTTTATGAAAGCAGGATTTATTAAGAAGACAGAAAAGCTTCCACAAGTGGGAGGGGACCCGGGGGAAATGCCCATAGAGTGAATTCTGATGTCTGATTGACTTTTTATTTCTCACAAGTTTTACTCTTCCTGTGTTAAAATCTAAAAGACAATGTAAAGAGTGCGCTTAGGAAACAACTGACGACATGAGTCTGAGGTGTGGAGGGAGTGCATTAGCATGACCTGGCACTTGGAGATATGGAAAGATGATAAAGGCACCACCTGAGCCTATCAAGAAACTTAAAACTTAGAGAAGAGCCCAGACATTGCCAGGCAAAATGTATGTCATGCTACAGGTTCATAACATATGTTATGAGTGTTAAGTGATGCGAGCCATTACTGCCAGAAGAGGATGAATGGAAATGAGCTTGCTGTACATCGTGGAGAATGGATTCTGTGCATTCTTCCTAGACTGTGAGGATTAAATTGTGTTGTCTGTTGAGAGGCAGAGTGGTTGTCAGCCATATGGTAGGCCCTCAAATGCTAGGGTTTGTGACCATAAATGCAGCGTTGTTGGTATTAAGAAGAATGAACCCTGGGTTGCAGAGCTCTTATGATGGACAAGTAGAAGATAAGAATGGGGTCAGATGAGAGAATTAAGTGCCTGTCAGAGAGTTCTGAAGTTGTGGACTGTGTACTAGGTGTTTGCATGTGTGACTCACCTATAAGACGAGTGCTGCATGCATGCTATTCACCTTATGGTGTTGGTACCATTCTCTTCTTGGTGATGAAAAGGTTGGTCTTAGAGGACTCGTATGTTATCCAGATCATTGAGTGACCAAGTGATAACTCCAAGTTTGTACCTAAGGGTGTTTGATTTCATAAAGCATGTCACAGGAACCCCTACCCTGTCTCTCAAGAAGGACTGCCTAGTAAGCAGAAGGAAGTCATTGGAGTACTTTGAGTAGTCAATCGATTGACACTCTGAATGTTCTTTCTGTGGAATTGGTATGAGTTGCTGGAAGTGGTCAAATGTGCCAAAATTTGGAGGGAAGGATTAAAGGGAACTGTTTATTTTCCTTGATAATTGGATGACAGAAGTGTTATAGATAGGGTGCTTACTTTTTCTATTATCTGTTTCAACACTGATGATGCTAAAACTATTTGAAGTCATGACATTTTTCTAAGATGGATAGTGCCTATAGAAGGGAGAAAAACTAGGTAAAGATGAGGTGTTTCCTGTAATTTGAAAGCATTTTAGAGAGGAATCTCACTGAAATAGGTTTCTTATTTTCATACATGCTTTCTTAGATATAAAAGGTAACTAACTAAAACATGTTATCTTCAGGAACAAAAATAAAGCTAAAAAGTTATTTTATGTTCATAGTGCCAGATAAAGTGCGATTGCTGCTAATACATTGGAGATAGTTCAATTTCATTGTCTTTTCTTAATCTTAGAAATTGTTTTTACCTCCTTTTAGCTAATCTACAACAAGTTTCTGAGAAGATCAATATTGTCATAAAGAAAAACACTGAACTTTTGGAACAAATATCCATGTGGGAACAGAAGGTATCATTTTCCTTTCAATTTATTGTTTTCATGGTTCTACCTCCCTTAGTTCAATTATCTTGCTATCTCTTCTTTCACCTAGTGTCTTTTTTCGTGCGTTCTATAAACTGTCCACATTCATGTCATGCACTGCTTTCTTTATTTGTGTAAGAAGTCACACTCATTGTGGTCGGTTTTTCTAGCACTATAACGTTTGAATTCTGACTCCGTTACTACATACTTATGTATATCAATAAGTTTAAAAAAGTTTTCAATAATGAAATAAGAGTCTCTTTCATGAACCACTTAATATAAAGTATGCTTTTTTTTTCTGTCTGAATTACATTCTAAGAATATAAGTAAAAATAATGAATAATTCTTAATGCTTCAAAATGTTTCATTAAAGGATAATGTCAACACAATCGAGAATATTAATAAAATTGTGAATGACATCATTCAAAGTATATGTGCCATTGAGAGAAATCAGTGTATCTAAAATTAGAATTTAGTGAGTTCTGCTAACTTTTGCCATAATTTGGTTTCTGGAGTATGAGTGTCTGAGTGTTAAAACTTCTCCTGAACAATGATCTAAAATTTCAGTACTCATACCACTATGACTTTTGATATTCGAGGGAGTAAGAAGTAGGCTTTCTTTTTACAATCTGAGGGATTAACATTCATTCAACACTGCCCTTTAAGATACAGAGAAAGTCGAAAATATATGAAAGATGAAGAAGGTATCTATCCAAGTTGAACAGTCCCTGCCCTACTTCATGCTGAACTGAGAATGGGGGGGGGGTTTCTTTAAAAAATTCACTTTCTAAATAGTCTGTTAAGAAAAGTTCAGTTGAGCTGTTTGACTTGAACTACTTTCTTTTTGTCATCCAGACATCTAATCCATTAACTCCTAAAGGAAGGTTACGGCTGCCATCAGATATCCATGCCTCAAGTGTTCCTTTGTTTGCTTCTCATTTCTTTATGTGCTTGACATGTGTCCGAGCCCCAGACTAGATCATCTACTTTCCCTGAAATATAGCAGTTTCTGTGGAATATGCGTATGTGTTGTTTAACCTTTTTACCATATCATCCGGTTACTCCTATTGAATTTTTTCTATCCTATGTGTAGATAATGGGATAAGAAAAATCTACAGAGAACTTGAATGTTACTTCCATGGATCCCTCAAAATAAACCACTGACACTCACTGTAGGATTTTCACTGTGTAGTTAGCTTTGATGAGGAACAAATATTTCATGTCTTAGAAGAGTAAAATCATATGATGTCTACATAGACTTTGTTCATGGGAATTAAGTTATTAGTGATAATTATTCATGTTAGATTCAAATTGACCTTAATGAAACTAATGTGATGGATGGGAAAGTGGAATCGGAAGGTGATAAGGAACTAAAAGATGCTTCGCTGAAGATCAAGAAAAAAGAAATAACAAAAAGTTACTCCCAGATTTTTTTTTCATAGCTCAGAGAACTGAACATAATTACCTGGCTTTCAAATTTTGTGGAATTTTAACTTGTAGTAAAATGTTCACAAGGTCATGCGTCTCTAACCCATGTTTACGTGCACATTTCATTGGTGTTTAGCATATTCACAATGGCGTGCAATCATTATTTCTTAAATGTATTTTCTCATATTTGTCTTAAAGTCAGAAGCTGTGAATGACGTAGCTGTGGATTCAAAGCTGAGGGGCTTGAGGTCCAACAACTGTAATTGGAAAGGTACGCTGAGGGGGGGAACAAGGGCTTCTTGCCTTCAGGAGTTTTTCTTCTTCCCCCACTGTAACCATGGTCTCATATCCACATGCACACACAAAAGTAAACTGTTTTGTCCATTCTAAAAGCTAAAGAGATCCTGGACAACTGTGATGTGTTAAGATCTGTGACAGCAGAAAATGAAACTGAGTTCAAAATGCTGAGGATGAGAGCGGACAGTATTTTTGAAAACCATGAACAAAGAAAGAAGATGGGAGAGTAAGTATGATATTCATTGTTCAATGATACAAACACTGTTGCATGAACTATGCATCTACCAAGAAGGACAATTGCAGCTTCCTTTAGAACCATTTCTGCAATAATCGTGGCTCATTCAGTAGGTGAAGAATTGTGCTTACTTTTCCTGCTTCTATTTCTGTAATCTGCTCTTTTCCTTTTCTTTCACATATTTTTGTCATTTATTGGGGAGACAGGAGATACTGGTACCAGCATCATTAAGTTCAGTGTCTGGATCACCTCTGAACCCATTTTCATAGTCCCTTTGGGTTTGAGCCTCTCACATTGTATATCCTGCCATATTTTACTGAATGCAAGACAGTGGATTAAAAATATGTAGAGAAAAATTTAGGTCTAGCATGATGTTATATTGTGCATAAAACATGGGAGTTACCTCTTGCCATCCCCTCAATTCAGTCAGCCACTGAAATCACTCGCTGCAGAGTCAGTCCCTAGTGAGGCCAGTGCATTTCCTGTCCACATTTATTCCTTGCAACTTCTGGGTCCCCCCAAAAGCCAGTGAAGTACACTAAGGGAAACTTCTCTGTCAGACCATGAACTCCACACATTTCCTTCTAATGCTCTGACTGTGGGTGAAATCTGAAATCTTCCCAGCTTGTTTGCATCTTAGTAGTCTCTAGTGGAATTTTGTGATGAAACTAGTGTAAATTGGCCTTGACTGCAGGTCAGCTTTACTCCTTAGTCCTGGGTTTTCTTGGAGTTTCTTCTCAATCTTGGCCTCATGTTTCTTTACCGACATGCTAGCAATTTGATGCAATCATGTGTTTCATATTCTGTCCAGTATTCCCAAGTGTTCTCAGGGAGATCTGGGTCTTCAGATGCGCTCATCCATATATAAAAGCAGAACAGTTCTTTGCTTCCCTCTAAACTCTGATTTTGTGTTTCTGCTTGTTCATTGTACAACTGGGCTAGCTATTTCCTTCGTGGCTTCTTGTTTGCATTGAACTGTGAGCACATAGAGCTATAAAGAGAGAACATAGAGCTATGAAGAGAGCTCAGAATTGCAGAGGACTTGCCAGTGGGACACAGTTGGATATTTCTTTGTCTCTCAACGGGAGGCTGCATTTCTGCTTCTGATGTAATTGTCAGACTGCACCTTGATGGGAAGCCTGGCAGGAAACCTTTGAATCATGGCATTCAGGTGCTGGGTGGGAAGAAAGGCAGAACTCCAAACAGGCTACTGGATAACGTATACTTCTTTCTCATCTCAGGAAGCTGAGAATGAACGAACATGAGCTGGCAGAAAGTAAGAGGAAGTTTTCAGAGGTAGAGGCAAACTTGAAATTGGCTGAAGAGGAAATCCAGACCTACAAGTGAGTTCAAAGACTGAACACAAGCCTTTCAGGAAACCCTTTTTGTTTTTAATATTGTATAATGTTTATACACAATTAACACAGATATATAGACAAGAGGTCAGAACACATATGTATAGAGATAATTCACACAAGAAAAAAGCAAAGTGCTTTAAGTATTACCAGTATTAGGTATTACCATAAAAAATGCTAAGTAATTAAGCATTTCCAGGATCCCAATGCAGGCCAGATTGTATGGAAACTCGGTTCACACAAATCTTTCTAAGGATTACATAAATTGTCAATGTCCTTAGGAAAACACTTTGGTGTAGGATGACTCACATTTGTAAAATGGTTTGTGCCAGTTTATAAGCCTAGTTTTGAGTGTCCTGTGAAAAATGGTAAGGATATTAGCACAAGGGTAATAGAACTTTATGCACACAATGGAGGATCAATTGGGGAAATGCTGAGAAGGGGTCAGGAAATTATGTCAGCTCAGGACCCAACAGGCATCAAACAATACACAAAGGACAATATAGTTACAGTTTTTATCTTACTGTACTTTTATAGTCATGTTAGGTACATCTTTTAAAAAAAACTTTTAGTTTTTTATTTTAAAGATGTGGGGTACAATTCATAATGAGGTATGCAAATGTTCATTATGCAAGTGCTCTTGTTGATGAGGTGTGCCCCTCCTTCCCCAGGCAGATTCCCACTACTGCCAATCCTGCCTCCCCCCCACCTTTCATCCCCGCAGTTTCCTGACACTGCCATTCCTTTTCTTATAGTATTTTATGATAGTTGTTCAAGGCCTGCTTATGAGTGAGAACACGTAATACTCAGATCTTTGTTTCTGTGAAAGATCACTCAGTATTATAGACTCTAATCCCATCCAGGTTGCTGCAAAGTTCATGATTTTGTTCTTCTTTATGGCTGCGTAATATTCCATTGTGTATATGTACCACATTTTTTTTATCCAGTGCTAGGTACATCTTATATGCATGGATACATTGTGTAAGAGTACAGTTGTGAGGTAACGAGAACATGATAGATTATTTAAAGTCATACTCAATATTGTGCTTTATCTGATGGAAGTGATTCTAAACCATAGGAACACAATTCAAGAAATGGAAACAAAGCAGCAGAAAACTGAGGACATCTTCAGACAACAGGTAAGGAGCATCCACCTGGTAGTTGCAGAATCTTTCAGTGCCTGATGTTACTGATTTAATGGTCCTTAGACTCCCTAACATACAGTTTCTGATGTGTTGACTTTTTCAGATTACCTACTATGGATACACAGCTCAGAACTACTGGGTAAGTTTGTTTTTGTTTTTTTGTTTTTGTTTTTGTTTTGAGTCAGGACCTTACTCTGTTGCCCAGGCTGGATTGCAGTGACACGATCACGGTTCACAGCAGCCTCGAACCTCTGAGCTCAAGACATTCTTTTGCCTCAGCCTCCTGAGTAGCTAGTAGAACTATAGGCACATGGCAGCCACTACACTTGGTTAATTTTCTAAATTTTTGTAGAGACAAGGTCTTGCTTTGTTGCCCAAATTTTTGTAGAGACAAGGTTTTGCTTTGTTGCCCAGGCTGGTCTCAAACTCTTGGGCTCAAGCAATCCTTCCCCTTTGGCCTCTCAAAGTGCTAAAATTACAGGCATGAGTCACAATGCCCAGCCTTTTCTTTCTTTCTTTTATGCATAGTTTTCAAGTCTGAACACATAAGTGTTTTTCTTTCACAGAACAGAACTCGTGTTTTGATGAGGGAGATAGACAAGAAGACCAGGGAGATCACCAACTTAAAGCACAGGTACATGACTGTAAAGGACATTTTTAAGGAAGTTCCTGGTGTTTAAGATAAAGTCTTGTCTGGTGAAGAGCTTAGTGTTCTAAAACTTATTCAAGGTCACTCTTTCTCTGTCTTCAAGTCTGGAAGAAAGGCAAAAGCAGGGGCTGCAGGAGGCACCAAAGATGCAGAAAGCAGAGTCAAGAAGCCCAGACACACAGAGCCCTCCACGCGCAGGTAGGAGCTCCCCGCCTAGGCAGCAGCTTAATCTCTACTGCACAGTCCACCCACTCTGCATCTTGCTCCTGGAGGTGGTGTTTATGTTTCCTAGAAACAGTCCCAAGCACTAATTGAAGGGCTAGCTGTGTCACAGAGTGGCAAGACTTTTCCTCAGGTGACTGAACCAGCCAGATGGCTCTCGAACCAGTCCCCTGTGTGTGATGACTCTCAGACTCCTCCACTTACTGTGGAATCCCCCACCCCACACTTACCTTTTGATTACTCCCAGCTGAAGAGATGCGCCTGGAAGCAAGATAGGCCAGCTCCCCTTCCCACATTCAATCAGTGTTGAACCTTTATTTGTCTTTTATTTGAGAAAAGTAACACCAAAAACACTTTAGACTGGGGCGGTGTGTCCTGATGAGAGAGGAAATTTTCTTATGTCTTCGTGAATCAATATTGTATGATGAGACTGGCTTTAAAACATGAGCCATTATATATTGACTTTGGAGCTTCCTTTTTTCTTTTCATTTGTTTTGTTTATTGTGAACTCTAAAACTCCAAAGTAAATTAAATTTTTAAGTAATTTCACTCTAACTTTGTAAGTGTACCCTAAAACTTTAAGGCTAATGCCTATAGCTTTTTTCTTTTTTCATTACTATAGTATTGTCTCTTGGAATCCATTTCTGTTCATAAATATTTTTAATACCTGGTCTTTGTAAAAGGCAGAGTAAACTTAAATCAAGAGAGACAACATGCCCCTATGGCTTACAGCAAATGAGCAGTGCTTTTCAATTTAAAGATTTATTGATGCTCTTTACATTGAGGTTTTAAAAAATTTTAAATGTCCATCTGTGCTGAAGTTGTAAGTGATTTCCTCTAACATATACCAGAAATCCCCTGAGTTAGAGTTGATTTCCAGCTAGTCTGGGCCCTGACCTATCCACAGTTGGATAGTTGGTTAAGTAAACACCTGGACCAGGGCTCGGTGGTATCTTCCTCAAGAATAGGGGTTGGGGGCTCAGGGGTTATCTGAAGCTTCTGGTTAACCCTTTGCCTCTGGTAAGGGATCCAAATGTGGCAAAGAGAGTGAGATGGTGGAGAAGACATGGAGGGTTTCTTATCCTGTACAGATTATGCAAGCCATGGTGAGCCTCAGTCTCTTCTCTGGCCTTCAGACTCAAAACCTCGTTCAATTCTTAAGAACAGCAACAGGATCCCAACTGAGAAAACAGAGAAGAAGGTAAATGCTGTGGTCATTTTCTTTGTGAGGATTTCGGGAAACTTTCCATCTTTTCATGCAGCACTCTTTTCTGGCCTATGTCTCTCGTTTGCGTGTTTTGTGATATCTTCTTTGTCTTTACTTTTCAAAAACCAAAATCTCCCCTAGGAGTCTCCAGGCTTCTCCATTCCCAGTAGGTCATCGTTGGTGGTACTTCCAGAAGCTGTAACTGCTTAGGGGCAGGGGACTGAAGAGTTTTACTGTCGTGATTCTGGAAATAATATGAGGAGATGCAGCTAACTCCAGGGCCTTAAGTTTCAAAATACATGGGATTTTTTTGTTTCTATTGTTATTTATTCCTTTATGCTTTAAGTTAGGTGATTAATCTCTTTAGAGCATCCACTGTAAACCTTAGAAGTGAAAAAATGTGAATGCTTTGTGCATATTTGAGTGCCAATTGACAAAGTAAATTTCATGATTTGCTACCCATCTCTGTTGGTGACTGTGCTCTGTGTGCAGACACTCCCTCAGGTAGGATCTTGATAAAATATTCTGAATTTCAGAGCTTACCTACTTGGAATTGAAAATATACACTGGAAGTGAGATAGTAAAGGAGTTAAAGCCATTAATTACCTGCAGAGCCAGTTTCCATAAAAGCCTTAAATAATGGTTACATAAGCCGGTTCTCCTGTGGCTTCTGCAGCAGGTATAGCAGATGAGATATCTGTTCTTACATCACAGAACATCTCCACCTGAAATCAAAACACATTTGTTTTACTTCTGTGGTTAAATTTTCCACTTCATTTTTCCAAGAACTAACTTGTTTTTATATCACAGAGCACTTTAAATTTGGTGTTACCTGTGAATATAGGTAAATATTACAGCTATGTTTAACTTCTGTAAGTAACATTGTTTTCTGTGAGAAAACCCCTTCCTGGTTCCCCTGCAGAACTCTAGGAACCTGCATTTTTCCAGACATCTTTGTGTCCCAGACAGAATTTCCGGAAAGAAGTAGCCCCATTGTCAAGAGAAAAGGAGGGGAACCAAGGGGGCTTGCAGGCAGAGCTGGGATTGTTATTTGTTCAGCCTCTTGCATGCTGCATGACCCTAAGAGAATTGCTCTATTCTCTGGGAGCTTTTATTTCCTTCCATTTAAAGCAGGACAGTCACACTTACCTTGTGTGGTTTGAGAATCAGGCACAGGACATGAAAGGGCTGTGGAAAGTTCTCCCAGGAGCAGCTTTGATTCATGTATAGACAATGGATTTCTCATTCTACTGCCTCCACCTCCACCATTTGGTATGGTGATCGGAGTGGTATGACTGACTTGTAAAGTGTGTTTGTCTCTTTTATCATTGAGTCAATAGGAAAACAATGTCTCAGATGGCACTGTAGGGCTTGAAAATAAGAGGGTAATGCTGGCTAGGTTTATCAAGTGTCTGAGGGCACCAGTAGGTTGTATCATCTTCACAACATGAGTTAAGTAGCAGACACTCCTCTAGAATAAAGAAGGAGATTCTTCATAAAAGCAAGAAATATCCATTTTTGCAGATTCTTTGGGACCTCAGCCATGTGCCCGGCTCTGGGAGGGATAATTCCCACTCCTGACTTCAAAAGCTTCGGGTGTCCAAGGGCACAGAGCTTGTGATCACATATAATGGCAGCACCAGTGAAGGGTCCCAGAGGGCAAAGGAGGGAGAAAGAATCTCCAAGGAAAAGAAGGAAGAAGTAGAGAAGTGCCATGTGGGAATTTGTTGAACTCACCTAGATGGAGCTGGAAGGCGGCTCTCTGCAGAACAGAGGGAGCAAGAGCATGGAGGCCATGTGAGGGTCATGCTCTGATGGGGGAATCAGAAGTCACAGTGTAGACAAGGGACTTACCTATCTCTTAAATTTTTTGTTGCACTAAAGTCCTTAGCTGATAATCTGTAGGAAAGATGATTGTTTCCCTGGATTGTTTGACTGAGTTCTATTAGGAGACTGTGTCTCCCTGAGTTTATTATGGCCCAATGGGGCTAACAGTGAAATGGCATCTGGTTCAGTGGACTGGAAGCCTTGACCTTTATTCAGAATGAGTCTGACTGTGGCCAGAAAATCAAGGCCAATTCAGAGCTGTCCTGGTGGGCAGATTCACATCCCTGATACCCTCTGTTTCTACCCTTGGCTCCCAGCTTTGCATCTTCCAATCTTGTCATGCTACATTCTCACCCTTCCCCTGTGCCAGTGCTGCCTCAGCCTCTGACACCAGCTATCTGTGAGGCCTTTTCAGAGCCTCAGCTTTGCTATGTGTGAGCCATGGTTAATGGTTTATGAAGACGTTGTGAGGACAAAGGTATCAAGCATACAATGAAAGCATCTTACAAAATGGCTGGTACAAGTTGGGCACTCACTTTCACTCACTGATTGAATGAAAATATTTCCAAACAGAAAATCATGAAAAGTTATTCACTGAAGTTTACCAAATAAATCTTAGGATGTAACAGTTCAGGCCTAGAGTTTTACAATCCCTGTTTTAAAAGATAAGGTGAAGTCTCTGTCTCTATTAAAATTCAAATCCTGTTGGATAAAGACATGAAAGATAATTATAATAATGCATACACAATTAACTGAGATCTTTATCTGAAATCTGAAGACAATTATTTTCCATAACATAGACACACAGATGCAGCCACACAGAGATATTCATCATGGATGTAATCATCAGATATAGATGATAGATAAGAAAAATGACATCATATGTCATAACCCAATTGTTTTGTACTTACAGCCCAAACATTTGCGATTTGAAGATTACCCTGAGCTGCGAGAAACATGCTGTGGCTCTTATATAATTTGAAACGGTGTCAGATGTTTTCTATGGTCTCAATGTATTCCCTGCCCAATGCTTCCTCCTCCCTATTTATCTTTCTTAGTATCCCCTTAATAAACTTTTAGTGTACTTCCTGTCTCAATGTCTGCTTTCTGGAGCTGACACACTGGGGTGACCCAGTGTGATTCCTGCATGAACAGTTCAAACACAGGCAAACAGGTCCTGGAAACAACAAGCAAGGTTGCCCTTTGGGTGGTGTTGACTGGGAGAGGCTCAAAGAGGCCTTCTGGGGTGGTGAGAATGTCCTGTATGAAAACATAGGTGGAGGTCATGCATGTTCCTTCTAGAAATATTCATGGTGTTCCTGGTTGCTCCCAACCGCAAGGATGTCTTGTGATCAGATATGTAGGTGTCTGTCCCCATAAGGTGTCTGACATCTTATGATGGAGAATAGATGACAGACCAGTCGCGATTCTGAAGCCAGTGAGGAGGCCGCACAGAGGCTCAGGCTCTGTCAGGGATCTTCTTCCACCAAGTCGGCTGCCCCCAAATAGCACCAAGTCCAGACTGGCTTGGAGGGAAGCTGAACTGGGTGCAGAACTTTCTCAGTGAGTCCTGTGAGCCCCCAAACCCTCCTGTAATGTCTACATTGTGGGCTGGGTAGAGGTCAGTGGTAAGAGGCAAGAGGATCCCTGAACAGGGCTGGAGTGGAGCAGAAGGCCTGGGAGCAGGGTGGATCAGACAAAGGGACAGAGAAAGTGAAAATGAAGAGAGAGAGAGAGAGAGAGAGAATATTGAAATACCATGATGTAGGAAATGAGAAAAATAGGAGAAAAACAGATGTATGGGAGGAAGACAGAAAAGAAAGAAGAAACCCAAAGTGTTTCAGCGACAGAGGAGGGGAGAGATTAGTGGAGAGCAACTAATGTGGACAGGGGGAGAAGAGGAGAGATGGAATACACAGAAATGTAGGGACACACAGTGAAAGAAGAGAGATTAAAAGAGATGGAGCCATCCAGAGAGCTGGACAGAGTTACAGTGATGAGGAGAGAAATGTGGAGAAAAAGACAGAGAAAAGGAGAGGAATGTAGGGAGAAGGAAAAGAGTTGAAGAAGACAGACAGGAAGAGGGGTCTGGAGAGAATCACAAAGAAATAGCACAATAGAAATAAAGAGCGTGTTGGTGAGAAGCAGGGTCATAGAAAGGGACAAAAATTACAGGAAGAAAGAGGGGACAGAGAGAAGCAGAGAAAGAGGGAACTAGGAGCAAAGGAGGGAATCTGCAGGGACTGGAGGGGACAGAAATGGCAGGAAGTCCTGGACATCAGGAGCAGGGAGGTCTTTTTGTTCCAAGCCTCTGATTTCTCTGGGTCCCAGCTCCACAGGCACCCCCCAGACTTGGAAACTCAGGCCCTCTTGGTTGATGGGTTGTTAGATGGAGCTTCTGGGTCTGTCACTGAAGGTGTGACCTTCAGGAGAAAGGGCTCCCCTTCATCAGCATTGTACTCTCAGAGTGTCTCTTTTGAGAAGAGAACACAAGGAGACTCTCACTGCCGCATGTCCACACAGGTCAGCTGGTTGGCCATCTCATTCTACAACCAGACACCAGCCTGGGGAGAGCTGGAACCCATTGTCTCCCTGTCTCATGTCTTCTCGCCTCACCTCAGATTCCAGCCATAGCTCTGACAAAGAGTCTATACAGTTTATACAATATACTGACTCCTGCCTTGCTCCCATGGGACAACCCTCATCCAGCAGGAGACAGGAACCTGGGGACAAATCTGTCTCAATTTTGTCTCTGAGCAGGAGAGAGATACACAATCTTACACCCTTTGTAGATGTTCTCCTATATATCCTTTTGGGTTAAGCCTCAGTTTCCCTCACTGCGGCAATCCCTATAACACCCTTGTTCTAACTTTTCTTTCTTCTCCTTCACTCTCTCAATTCTTTACTCTCATTCCTGGATCTACTTCCCTAAACAATCCACTTGCCTGTTCCACAGTTCTTGGGTCAAGCCATGTTTTAGGGAGTGGAAAGGGGAACCCAGGCTAAGACTGCGACATTCCTTCTCTAGATGCCCAACACCATATGCCACTCTCTATCACTGCTCTGGTCATGTCCTCCTGTTTCCCAGTGTTTCCTTGCCTGTCTCTCTTGCCAATTGTGAGCTCCTGGAGCCAGGGGAATCCCTTCTCTGCCCCAGCGCAGGGCCTGGACCTGAGGACATGGTCTGTCCATTCTGGGAGCTAGTGATGATTCAGGGAAGAGTGGAATGACACTTTGTAACTAGCTTTGCCTTCTTCATACTAACTATTCTGACTCTATCCATGCTCTGAGATATTTTCTCATCCACCAACCAGACATTCAAGACTAGGCATTCCTGAATCCTGCAAAATTCAGAGCTTGCACAGTTGGGGACCACCTTCCCTCACTGACTTCACCTCAATTTCTCAGTGTCTAGAATGGGGTGCCTCTCTTTGAGAATAAAAAAGAGGGCTGGTATATGTAGGAAACATTCCCAATTCAAGGACCTAGGAAATCTCCCTTGCTCTCCACTACCTAAACCGGGGACATGCTTTGTGCAACAATTGGTGTTGGAACCGATACCATTTATTAAAGGCAATTCAAATTATGAAGCTTCAATCATTAAAACTGTATGGTAAAGTGTATGTATAGAAGGATAAATGCAATAGAAGAGGAAGCCCAGAAGTAGGCAGAAATACATAAGAGAATATAGAGTATGAGATAGAAAACATTGCAATGCAGAGTGTTCAGACACCTGAAAACTAAAAAAAAAAAAATTATCCTTTACTTCAAAGTGTACCATGACAACAATTACAAATGGATCAGGATTTAAGATTCAAAGAGGATGCTTCTGGGCAAGATGGCAATGGAACAGGTTGGACTGTGAGAGTCTCTGCAAAAGCAAGTGTCCACAAAGCCTCTCTGCATGAGTAGGTGTGTGCTGATGGGTGAGTGAAACTCCGTGGGATGAGATACTCAGGTTCATGCACCCGGGGCTCTCCTCTGAAGGTGACTGCAACCTCCCACTCCCCCTGAGATTGGAGACCTGGGCACACAGGAGCATCTGCTGTTCTCAGAACTCTCTTGAGAGCAGGCAGCAGAGAACAGTTTCCCATCACCACCTGGCACCTGGCCCACACCATCACCTGTAGTAGCAGACCAGGTCCAAGCAGGAGGAGAGGTGGAAAAGGCAGGTTGTGGAAATCTGGAATAAAGCGACAACACCAGTGACGGGATGCCAATGGGCACAATCTTCTCAGTCCTGGGATGGAGCAGAGGCCGCATTGCCCTGCCCAGCTCCACTCAGCCTTCATCTTGGGACACAGAGGCTATCTTCTCATCAGACTCAGACAGACAGACCCCCTCCCCCACACTGGAACAGGCACAGACATGGCAGATCTGAGTGGGAGACTTGACAGCAGCAGCAATGAGTAGGGTGAGTCTGGATCTGATGCATCCTCCTCCCACAGTAATCCATGGGGCATCTGACCCAGTCTGAGAGCAACCCTATCAGCCTGGACTGAGAATGGAGGGGAGAGGCTGGAGACAAGAGCAGCTCCCTAAGGAGGAGGCCTGAAAGTAACCTGGACTTACATAAATGATCAGAGAGTGAGGTTTTTTTTCTTCTTTCTGTTTTTGTTCACATTTTTGTACTTGCTTTGTTTCTGTTATTTTAGGTTTTTTTTTAGATTTTCTGTTTATGTATGGGTATTTTTGAGGGAGAGTATGCCAAATGGGGGTTTTTGTCCATGTGTTTGTATGATTGTCTGTCTGTTCAGGGTTTTTTTTGCTTTTTGTCTTTGTTTATCTCTATTTATTCATTAGTTGGTACACCTGTCTGTTTTCCCTCTTCTTCTTCTCTCACTCCATCTCCCTTTCATCTTCCCCTTTCCTTTTTCCATTCTTTTCCCTTTTCTTATCTCATTTTGTTTTCAGGGGGCAAACAGACACCCTCACTGCATGGATAGATTGTAAGGCAGTGGGAAGTGGGTTCCAGGGGGCTCACACACCTGTCAGTGGGTACTGAGATCTGCAGATATCTTCTGAATCACAGCTCTTCCCTTAATTAAATCTCAAAACTGCAAAAAGCACTACCCTCCTTTGTCCAGCTTCAAAATTGAACAGAATCAGAGGATCTACATAAGGAAGATTAAGAGATTGAGCAAAGGGAAGTAAAAGCTACCCCCTCCTTCCCTGAACAACAGAACTGAAGAGGGGTAAAAAGAAGGGGAGGAAAGTCTACACAAATGAAGAAAAACCAAAGGAAGAGTATGAATCTCATGCAGACTCCTGGGAGGTCAGCCACTGAGAATACAGACTTCAGAACTCAAACAATGAAGCACCCCCAGAATGACTGGTCTCCAACCACAAACCCAGATGTCAAGATATTGAGATATTGAGAGAATGAATAGAAATGAGGAGAGCCAAGAAGAAAGAATGAAGGATTTGATAACTGAGATAACAGCAGTAAAGAATACAGTGAAAAAAATAACAAACTGATAAGCATGGAAAGCAGAATTAACCAAGCAGAAGAAAGAATCTCAGAGATTGAAGAGCAAAATATGGAACTAACCCAAACTGTTAAAAACATTAAAAAAAGAAGCTTAAAAAGAAACAACAAAAACTTCAAGAGATGAGCGATTACTTCAAGTGTCCAAACCTAAGACTAATTGGAAACCCTGAGACAGAGACAGAGACCACCCTGCAACAAACATTCCATGAAACTATCCAAGAAAATTTCCCTCATCTCATCAGTGACATGGCCATTCAAACACATGAGATTCAGAGAATCCCTGCAAGACAACAAATGAGAAGAGCAACTCCTAGACACACAGTAATTAGTCTACACAAATTAGGTATAAAAGAAAAAATCCTAAAGGCAGCAAGAGAAAAAGGTCTGACTACCTACAGGGGAAGACCAATTAGAATAGCAGCAGACTTATCTACAGAAACACTTAAGGCCAGGAGAGCTTGGAGCCCAATCTTCAAAGTTTTCAAAGGTAAACAATTTCAACTAAGAATTACTTACCTAGCTAAGCTAAGCTTCATCAGTGATGGAGAATTAAAATGTTTCCCAGACATTCAATCCCTAAGAGATAACACTGCCTCCAGACCAGCTCTACAAGAAACACTTAAGGAAGTGTTAAACACAGAAGAAAGGGAAAAAAGAATGATAATGCCCTTCACAAGAATGCAGGAAAAAGATTGAAAACACACATGAATCAACCCAAAAATCAAAAGAACGACAACAAACAGCAACAACAACAAACTCTGTAAGACCATCATGACAGGGATAAACTCTCACATCTCAATAATTAGCCTGAATGTGAATGGACTAAATGCACCAATGAAAAGACATAGAATGACAGAATGGATAAAATATGATAAGGCAACAATATATTGTCTACAAGAGACTCATCTCACCAGAAAGGACACTGACAGACTCAAAATAAAAAGATGGGAAGCAAAATTTCACTAGAACAAAATACAAAAGAAAGTAGGAGTCATGGTGTTAATATCAGACAAAATACCCTGTAAGCTATCAAAAATTAAAAGAGAAACAGAAGGTCACTACACCATGATAAAAGGTTCAATCTATCAACAAGAAATATCCATTCTAAACATATATGCACCCAACATAGGGGCACCAACTTACATAAAGCAGCATCTAGGTAAACTTAAAAAGACATTGACCCTAACACTATCCTAGCTGTGGACTTAAATACACCACACACAACTCTAGACAGATCATCAAGACAAAAGTCAACAAAGACATCTGAAACCTCAACCTGATGCTTGATCAAATGGAGTTAATTGATGCCTACACTCCACCCAACAACCATGGAATACACATTCTACTCATCACCACATGAAACAGACTCTAAGATTGACCACATCTTTGGCCATAAATCAAGCATAAACAAATTTTACAAGGTTGAAATCCTTCCATGCACCTTCTCAGACCACAGTGGAATAAAAATAAATAGCAACAACAACAAAGCACCCCCCAAACCCACAAAGACATGGACACTAAACAGCATGAAGCTAAACAATTTTGGGGTCAACATGGAAATCAAAACAGAGATTGAAAGATACCTGGAAACAAATGAAAATGAACAAACATCTTACCAAAACCTCTGGGAGGCCATGAAAACAGAACTAAGAGGGGAATTCATATCTCTATGAGCACACATGAAGACAATGGAAAGATCACAGTTAACAGCCTAACAAATCACCTAAGAGAACTGGAAAAGGAAGATTACCAAAACCCTAACTTCAGCAGAAACATCCAGATCACCAAAATAAAAACCCAAATTAGGGACACAGAAGATAAAAAGATAATACAAAAAACCAGTGAAACAGAAAGCTGTTTCTTTGAAAGGATAAACAAGATTGATGGTTCCCTAGCTAGATTGACCAAGATAAAGAGAGAAAAAGCTCAAATAAACACAATCAGAAATGCAAAAGATCAAGTCACAACTGACCCCAAAGAAATACAAAAGATTATCAGAGACTACTATGTACTTATATGGAAACAAGTTTGAAAACCTAAAGGAAATGATGGATTTTCTGGCATCACAAAACCGCCCAGGTTGAAACAAGAAGAATTCGAGACCCTAAACAGAGCAATAACCATCCAGGAAATCGACTATGTCATATGAAAATTACCCACAAAAAACATCCTGGACCAGATGGCTTTCCAGCATAATTCTACAAAACACACAAGGAGGAGCTGATACCAATCCTATTGAAACTATTCCAGGTGATTGAGAAAGATGGAACTCTCCTCAAATCATTTTATGAAGCTAACATCACATTGATACCCAAACCAGGTAAAGATCCAACAAAGAAAGGGAACTGCAGGCGATGTCCTTGAAGATCATAGATGCTAAAATTCTCAACAAGATCCTAGCAAACCAGATCCAACAATACATCTCAAAAATCATCCACCACGGCAAAGTAGGCTTCATCCCCTGAATGCAGGGCTGGTTCAACATTTGTAATGTAATTACAGATGTAATTAAATTCATCAACAGATGTGAAAACAAAAACCACATGATTATATCATTAGATGTGGGAAAAGCTTTTGATAAAATCCAGCACCTCCTTTTGATAAAAATCCTAGAACATCTAGGCGTAGATGGTTTCCAAATTAGTAAGAGCCATCTACGAGAAACCCACAGATAGCATACTGCTAAACAGACAGAAACTGGTACCATTTCCCCTGAAAACTGAAACAAGACATGGATGCCCACTCTTACCCCTCCTTTTCAACATAGTTTTGGAAGTCTTAGCTAGAGCAATCAGACAACAGAAGGAGATCAGGAGTATCCAAATAGGAAAAGAGGAAGTCAAGTTATCACTCTTTGCAGACGACATGGTTCTATACCTTGAAAACCCAAGAGAATCTGTCAAAAACCTCCTTACACTAATAAAGGCCTTTGGAAAGTCTCAGGGTATAAAATAAATATGCAAAAGACAGTCACATTTCTATACACCAATAATAAACAAACAGAAACCCAAATAAAAGTCATAATCCCATTCACAATAGCCACAAAAAAATAAAATACTTTGGCATCTCCCTAACAAGAGATGTAAAAGACCTTTACAACAAAAACTACAAAACATTGCTCCAAGAAATTAGAAATGACACAAACAAATGGAAAAATATTCTATGTTCATGTATTGGAAGAATCAACATTTCTAAGATGTTTATCCTACCCAAGGCAATCTACAGATTTAATACAATACCCATTAAATTACCAGCAGCATTCTTCTCACACCTGGAAACAATGATACAGGAATTCATACAGAGACAAAAACGACCACAAATAGCTAAAACAATCTTCAGCAAACAACAACAACAACAACAACAACAAACAAAGAGGGAGGTGTCACATTCCTTGACTTTAAACTTTATTATAAAGTTACAATAATCAAAACAGCCTGGTATTGGTGCAAGAACAAACATATAGACCAATGGAACAAGATAGAGATTCCAAAAGGAAAACCTCAATTTCTCAACCAATTCATCTTTGACAAAGCCTCCACCACCAACCACCGGGGAGAGGAGAATCTATTCAGTAAATTGTGCTGGGACAAGTCACTGACCACAAACGTAAGATTAAAGCAAGACCCTTACCTATCACCATACACAAAAATCAACTCTAAATGGATCAAAGACCTAAATGTAAAACCTCAAACTATAAGAACCTTAGAAAATACATGAGACACCCTTATGGAAATTGTGACTGGCAGCCAATTCCTGATCCAAACCCCAAGTTCCCATGCCATAAGAGAGAAGATAGACAAGAGGGACCTCATCAAACTGACAAGTCTCTGCAAAACCCAAGAAACCACCAAGAGAGCAGGGAGACAGCAAACAGACTGGAAAAAAGTATTTGCCAACAACATGTCTGACAAAGGCCCAACATCTAGGATCTACAAGAAATTCAAACATGCCAAAAAGAAAAAAAACAAACTGCCCCATTACAATGTGGGCAATAGATCTATGAATATGCACTTCTCAAAAGAAGACATATGAGCAACCAACAGATACATGAAAAAATAGTCAGCCTTACTAGTCATCAAAGAAATGTAAATTAAAACCACACTGAGATATCACCTAATGCTAGTCAGGATGGCCATCATCCATAACTCAAGAAATAACAGATGCTGGAGAGAATGGGGGGAAGAGGGAACACTTCTACACTGCTGGTGGGAATGTAAACTAATGCAACCTCCGTGGAAAACAGTATGGTGATTCCTGAAAGATCTAAAAATCGACCTTCCATATGACCTCAGAATCCTCCTACTGGGAGTATACATGGAGGGACTCAAATCACTCTATGAAAAAGGTACCTGCTCATGTAGGTTTATTGCAGCATTGTTCACAATAACAAAAATATGGAACCAACCAAGCTGCCCATTGAAAGAGGACTGGATAAAAAAATGTGGTACATATACACAATGGAATTTTATGCAGTCATAAAGACAGACAAAATTATGTATTTCACAGCAACTTGGATGACTTAAGAGTCTATAATACTGAGTGGTCTATCACAGAAACAAAGAACTGAGTATCACATGTTCTCACTCATAAGCAGACCTTGAACAATTATCACAATACTATAAGAAAAGAATTGGCAGTAGTGGGAAACTGCCGGTGGGGAGGGTGCAGGTTGGTAGTAGTGGGTAGCTGCCGGGAGAGGAGGGAGCACACTTCATCAACAAGGGTACCTGCATAATGAACATTTGTATACCTAACCTGAATTGCACCCCACATCTTTAAAATAAATTTTTTTTTTAAAGGAAGGCTTATTTGTACTATTGTCTATTTGATGACAATAGTTCCAATGTCAGATCATGGGGGAAGGACATGGTTTTACCTGATTTCACAGCCAGTTTTTTATAGGGAGAGACATACAGACAGAAGTAGAATTTATAGGTTAGTAAGATAGTTTTAAAAGTTTCTCTTTTCCCTTTAATCTTTCCATCTTTTTTGATTACTTGTTTCATTACCATAGAAAACCCAACATTTGCATTTCACATTTCTAAAGGGACAATTCTTTGGTGTAACAAGATAGCATGAAGTTAAGTCAGCCCTGACTTCTTATCATCGATGCTTAAATTAAAAAAAAAAACATTGCAAGTTCAGTTAACATGGTCAGGAAAACACTTTAAACAAAGGTATGACTTATGAATATAAAACAGTGCAAACAAAGCAGAACTTTACACCTAAAAGAAGACTTTCAGGCTCTTGGGAATCCATATAAAAAACAAACGTTTCTCCAAAAAGGAAATCTTTGGTACCTTTTCTGTCTTCCTTAAGGCAGCAGGCCCCAGTCTTTTTGGCATTAGGGACCAGTTCTATGGAAGACAAATTTTCCATGAACTGGAAGAGTGAGGAGGGAGCTGGTTTTGGGATGATTCAAACTTATAACATTTACTGTGCACTTTATTTCTATTATTGTTCCATTGTAATATATAATGAAATAATTACACAACTCACCATTAAAAAATTGATGGGAACGGAAGTGGTAAATGAAACAATGGGCAGGCCATGTGTGGACTAAAATAAGTTTCAGATAATGACTTAAAGCCTGCCACCAGATGCAGCTACAATTCAAGTATATCAACTCACTTGACATTCAGTGATAGGGTTTGGATATGAGTCTGCAAGCAATTGACTTATTATGATCTCTGTGCAGTCAACCCTCTCTGCTAATATTAATTTGTATTTGCAACTGCTTCCCAGCACTAGCATCACTGCCTCAACTCCACCCCAGATCAGACATTAGATTCTCATAAGGAGCATGCAACCTAGATCCCTTGAATATGCAGTTAACAATAGGTTTTAAGCTTCTGTGAGAATCTGATGCCACCACTGATCTCACAGGAGGCAGAGCTCAGGTGGTAATGCAAGCAAGGCTGTAAATACAGATGAAGCTTCCCTGTTTGCCAACTCCTTACCTCCTGCTGTGTCACGCAGTTCCTAACAGGCCACGGGCCAATACCAACCTGGGGGGTGGGGACTCTGCCTTAAGAGATTTCAGGCTGTTAGAATTTATCTTAGGATCCCTCATGTGTGCAAGAGGAAGCTGTGACAGACAGAAGCAAATTTAGTTGCCTTAAAAAACGCAAATGTAACATTCAAAAAGAGAAAAAGTATAAAGACCTTTTATACCTTGGACATTTGTTTTTATTAAGCTGACTTTTAATCATGCAGCTCTAAAAAAATTCCTTTCAAATATTTTACCAGATTTTATTCAGATAAACAGTTGCTATTTTTCAAGTTTTTAGCATTTGTGATAAAAATTAAGTGGCAAAAATCACAAACAAATGTGGTAAGCACAAATATCAAACAAGAAGAGACTCATTCCCTGGCTGGAAATGGAACACAGGCCACTGTGCTTAAAAGGGCAGAATTTTAACTCAGGTACAGAGCAGGCAGTTTTGAGTTTGCAAAAATTTAAAATATTTTTTGCCCCTCTTTAATTTAGTCAAGATAATTCTTAAGGTTAGCAGTGTTACTATTGTGTGTTTTTCTTTTGACTTAATCTTTCCATCAATTGTTTAGAATGAGAGATCTCTAAAAATCTTTTATATTTTCATTGGTGTACTTAGTTTTAGTAGTAACTCAGTTGAAAAGCCTCTTTAAAGCTCAGGAGGTAATTTTCCAGATTCTTACCATATATTCCTGGGGAGGGCTCAGAGAAGGCAATTCCCATGATCCCCCAAAACTCACCCTCGGAAATAGACTTAAGATAGCAGAAATTGGCAAATGCCCCAAAGGGATGGGACTTTTAAAGATAAAAGTCCCCTAAGAGAGTAATGCACTTGGAATAAAAATTTTGCTGCTCAAGATTTTAAGTGTCTTAGACTTCCAGTCATTTCAAACTGGCCACCTGATGTGATCACGAAAATTCACTCCCTTTGGATGGTAGAGACCAAGAGAATATCTTTTCATGGTCACAAATCAACCTCTCAAGGATATAAAGATGAGACAAGAGGGAAGACATCTGGTCTTTGTTTCAAGGACTCACAGCAAGGTTTGTCTTAATAGATGCCAATCGAGTCAGCACTGTAAAACTTGTCAGTCTTCAGAGCCAGCTGGATCAGTGGATTTATAAGGATTGTAGGTCCATGTTATGCCCTGTGGCACCCCTCTTTATGAAAGAACAACACAGAAAGACAAAGACACAAGAAAATGGCAACAGAAAGCTATCGATGAGGGAAAAGGAAGCAAATTATGAATATTCATACCCCCAAAGTACCAGAGCTGTCATAACACAGGGCTAGACACATAAATTCTTTTCCCCCATTAATGAAAGCCTAAAGACAAAACAGCAATTTTTGGCATCTTCTTACCAGAGTGTGTACAGAGAGAAGTCAGGAGCCTGGCTGGTAAGAAATTCTTACCCCTTTGCTGACAAAAGAAGTTCCCAGGTTCTCTTCACTGTGGCTTCCAGATATATGTGTGCTATAGTCTGAGAAATGCTCAGCTTCTCTCCCTTGATACCAATAAATCAAAGGGGCAAGGGACTGGTAGGAAGAAGTTTATTTCTGAATTCAAATCCGGAGCGCAGAATCAGACTCGAGGTCTTTCTGAAATGGTTCTGCCCACCCTTCAGGCCTCACAGTCCATTTTTATAGCCCAGAGTTGTCGGTACCTATACATTAACCTCGTGACCAGCAAAGCATTGTATAGAACTTAAGTTACTGTTGCATTTTACATTTAGATAGTGGCATTTAGAGTAAAGAAAGTTTAAAAGGCCTAAGACATCACGCATTGCAAAAGTTATGCAAATCACAGACTTACAATGCAAATCACAAGACTTACGATTACATTGATACTATATTGTTCAAACCTATGACTGTTAAAAAAGGGAGCAAATAGAGATTTACATCTTTGGGGATAGTCTGCAGGGAAGTCATGGGTCCCCTGAAGCTACTTGCTGGGAGTGCATAAAAGACAGAAAGACTCTCAGGAATGTGGCAGGAATGTACAGGAGTGATTGAACCCTTGCCACAACTTTCTCTAGGGGCTGTGGCAATATGGACAAACATTGCCAGGCTTCTGTATCATTTATACAAAAAAAAAAGCCAATTTGGAACTCTGACAGAAATACAAACTTGCCAGTTTACAAAAAAAAAAAAAGTTGAATCTAAACGGTGAGTTTTATCTCAACACCAGTAGAAAAGTAGCAGCAAATTTAGAACAGGCAGAAAAGAAAACAGAGAAATAGACATAGAACAATTAAACTATAAAAATACATAAATATATAAATATAAACTATACAAAACTATGTGTATAAACTACATAAATATAAAACTGTATTTTATATTTGCAATTTTATATTTTATATACAAACTCTGTAGTTGCAGGTCAACCTTTGAGCACTAACTTCTTCCTGCTGTTTGTCCATATTGCCACAGCCCCTAGAGAAAGTTGTGGCAAGGGTTCAATCACTCCTGTACATTCCTGCCACATTCCTGAGAGTCTTCCTGTCTTCTATGCACTCCCGGCAAGTAGCTTCAGAGGACCCATGACTTCCCTGCAGACTATCCCCAAAGATGTAAATCTCTATTTGACCATCAGCTTAAAATATGCACAAGAATAGACAATAATATGTAACCAGCTGGGACACTAGAAAATCTGGCATTTCCAAATTACACAAATAGTTGCATATAAAGGTGCCATAAAACCAACTGCAGTCCCCAAAGGGGGTTGTTTTCCTTGTCTTTTCTCATTCTTAGGGCTTTCCCCCACCCCTATTTTCTTTTTTCTTTAAGGAAGGAACTGAACTGTAGTGTAGCATTCAATGTAGTGGAGCTGAGAAGTTCAATTTCTCAATCAAATACACAGATAAGCCAATTGAGAACCTTTGGCCAAAATGGTAGAATTACAGCTTGGCTTTATACATTTTTGTGGAGTCAGGCAAAACATAAATCAATACATGTGAGGTTTACAGTGGTTGACTCCAGGAAGGCTGGGATATCTCCAAGCAGGTGCCTGAAAACATAGGTGAATTCAAAGATTTTCTGATGGGCAACTGGTAGACAGGGTTAATCTCTGTCTAAAGAATTTGAAATCAGTAAAAGAAAAGAAATGCTGAGTTAAAATAAGGACAGGGTTGGGAAAGGATGGAGAAGAAAGCCAGGTCCTTGATATGTAGATGAAGCCTTATAGAAGGTTAAAGTCTTAAAAAGTGTCAAGCTCCCCTGGGAATCCTGGAAGAGGATTCTATACAGATGTAAATTTCCCCAAGATGTATTTACAAAGTCATACAATATTTTTGATTTCCTTCTTTATCTGTTATATGATATTATGCCAGTATGAAAAGCAAGCGGCACTTTGTAGGGTTAATTAAAACCCGTCTGATGGTACTTTGTGGTTTGTAGGACATGGTTTCCTAGGTCCCTAGTTAAGAATTTGGACAAGAGGAAAAATGTTCAGTTTGTCTTCAAGTGTCACCTTACCTAAAAGGAAGTAGCTAAGGTTCAGTGAGAAAGAAGCTAAATTCTAGAGTTGAAGGCTAGTTCATGCCTAGTTTGAGTTCTAGTTTTGTTACTACCAAAGTGTGTCCTGGCCACGTTGAGCCTCAGTTCCCTCATCTAGGAAATGGGAGTGATCCAACATCACCACAAGAATATAGTAAAGACTAATGCAGACTATGCCTGTGAGAACGATTATCAGCGTTCAGGTAAACAACTAGGAAGAGATGAATGTTTGAGAGGTTTGGACATGTGGGGTAGGAGCTAGGGCAGAAGAATGAAGCTGCCTCAGGAATTCAGGATGGGTCAAACTGGGCACATCAAACAGGCTGTGTGGACTATGAACAGAAATATCCTCTTGCTTCCTTTTAGTTACCTTCAGTAGTCTGCAAACAAGGGCTCTCCTCCACAGAAGAAGATGTGGAGGGCAGAAATGAGCAGATAAGGGAGGATTGGTCAAAAAAGCAGGGTATTCACAGAAACCAAGGTCTAGGCTTTGGACCGAGTTGAGACCTTTTTGGTCATTTTTTAAAAACCCACTCTTGAGTACCTTTCCATCTCCTATGTCCCTCCAGGACCTGGGTACAGTCAAAAGAAGAGGGCCCTGATGTAAGAGAAACAGAGATCCTCAGGCCCATGGGCTGGTTGAAGGGCCCATCCCACAACTTATTTGAGAGAGAGAGGTGGTCCAGATTGTTAGGGTCTGGATAGGGTGGATGGATGGAGGGAGCGGGGGATGCAGCACCGCCGGAGCTGGCAAGCCAGAGGTACACGCTGGCAACCCAGAGATCTGAGCAATGCAAAGAATTGCAACACACAAAGAGAGGAGATAAGATTTATTTAAGAAATAAATCTTATCTCCACAGACAGGGAGCGGGCCTACACTCCAGATGAGTGTGGCACTGTAGCCCCTCAAGTCCCGGCTTTAATCCTTTGTCTTGGGAGTGTTGCAATCAGGAAGGTGTGACTGCCGTGACTTCCTCATTGACTATCTGGGAATGTCTTGGAGATTCTGTGACACAGAGACCTGCTAATGTCTGCCCATATTCTCACAGTCCCTAGAGAAGGGTGTGATGAGGTTCCCAGTGCTCCTGTACATTCCTGAATAACATTCCTTGGAGCTAATAGAGGATGCATTTATCTCCTATGCATTCCCAGCAGGCAGCTTTGGGGGATCTTGAATTTCCTGCAGATGGCGCCTAATCTACAGGAGGATTGAATCCCCATTAGCTTCCCTTTCTGAGTTGTCACAAGTCCTGCTATCTGCATAACTTTTGTAATCCTTGAAGTCTTAGGCCTTGTAAATTCCCTTTACTCTAGGCAAGCTTGATTGCTGCTATGAGATATCTCTGATACCTGGCACCAGGAAGTCCATTTCTGAAAAGACAAAATCATCAAAGTTAATTTTACCTAAAGTGTGCATTTCTCCAAAAGCTTAGCTTCTACTTTCTCATTATTGTATTAAGGTTTAGGAACAAGAGTAAAAAAAAAATGCATTTCTCACTCTTGGTCTATCCTTTCATTTCCCACTTCTGCTCTTGGAAATATTCTTATGATCCTGGGAAATGGGGTGAAGATCTTTCTTCTGCAACTACTTCTTGCTGAGGTGAGCTGTAAAGATGTCCCTACCTATCTGTTTCCAAGGGCATGAACAGGAAACGATGGGACCTTAACTGGATACTATTTGGATTTAATAAAACATTGAGTGAGAGCACAGACACAAATTATTAAGCAAATGATAATGAAAAAGGCTCTATGGCCCCAAAAACCATGCTGGAAAAGTGAAAGCAACCCTGTGCATTGTATGTATGATTAGCTAAAGCCTCTGATTTATCAATGTAAGATGAAATATTCCTTTGTAAATTATCTTTAGTTGTACTTTAACAAGGAAATAAAGCCACTTTGACAAAGTCTGAAGAAAGAAAAATTGAAAGCATTAGAGACATGTAGTTAGGTTGTAGCTTAAATTGAGAATTCAAAACAGGTAAACATTGGCGAGAGAAAATGTTTTCTTTTGTTTTTATAGTAGATCTGATATACTTTCACAATGAATGATATGCTAGAGAGTGAAGCCCAGGTTATTTCGCCATTCATCCTATGTTAGATCGTAATCCTTGTGCCTGGTCTGCAGAAAATTCAGGAGGAGGATGTGGGGCAGGTGTGGTTCCTGGAGGGAGCTTGCTTGTTACATTACCCTAGAGAGACTGATTGAGAACTTTAAGAGTTTAAGTATTGGCTGGGCTCTGTGGCTTAGCCTGTAATCCCAGCACTTTGGGAAGCCAAGCCGAGTGGATTGCCTGAGACTGCGGGTTCGAGACCAGCCTGGGTAACTTGGTGAGACCTTGTCTCTAACAATAAAATAAAAAGTAGCCAGGTGTGGTAGCATGCGCCAGCAGTTCCAGCTACTTGGAAGATTGAGGCAGAAGTATCGCCAGAGCCCAGCAGGTTGACACTGGGGTGGCCGTGAGCATGTGTGCCAAGGTATTGCAGCCTGGGTAAAGGAGTGATCCTCCAACTTAGAAAAAAAAGAGTTTAAGTATAAAATTTTTAAAAACATAATGTTATAACACAAGATTACAGTAGTTATTGCAAAAGTTACTTATTTAACCAAAGTAAAAGTCCAAAGATTTTGAAAAAAAAAGAAACCTCGCTTTTTGTAACAAAGATGGTGGGGGAGAAAAGAGAAAAAAACTCTCATGTTTCATAACAAAGACAGTGAGGCAGGGCTAATTAAATTTTGTCTCTTTCTTCTCCCCTCTGTTGTTTATAAAAGAAAATTCTTTTGGATATTGCTAATCAATAAGCTCATGTTCTGTTTTTTGAGTAGCATTTTGGCCTAGCATAAGTGTACTTGATAGTAATGGCAATTTTATAGAAACTTTTTGTAGTCTTGAGTGTTTATAGAATTTCTTTCAGATTTCTTTAAATCAGATTTCTTTAAAAAAACTTTCACCTACCATGTTCTACATACTCATACCACTTTTCGACATGCTTGAACCTTCAATTTTGTTCTATACTTTCCTTCTTTTAAATAACGAACCATTCTATTATAGAACAAAAATGTACCACACAAGATCCTTTCCTATACCAAATTATTTCTCTTTCCTTTATCCTTTCTTACCAAAAACATATCTCATACCAACAACTTTCTTTATATTTTTTCTAACCTCGGAGCTCTAACCAAAGCAATAAGTTCAGCCTTTTGTGTTGAGGTGCCAGGAGGCAAAGGTGTACTTTTAATCACTTTAGTAGTGGTCGTTATTGCATATTCGGTCTTACTTTCTCCATTAATAACAAAACTGGTCCCATTAATGTACCATTTGCCTTCAGGGTTAGGAAAGGGAATGTCAGTTAAATCATGTCTTACTGCTCTAGTCATTTCAAGAATTTCTGTACAGCTATGCTCTGTTGGTTCTGGAAGTGGCAGGAGGGTAGCTGGGTTTGAGAAACCTGGCTTTTGGAGAGTTATATTAGAGTTGCCAATGAACAGGGTTTGGTACTTAGTACATCTTGAACTAGTAAGAAATTTGTGAGCATTATTGTTCAAAATGTTAGCCACTTGGTGTGGAGAGTACTCATCAATATGCTGTCCATAAGTAATTTTATTAGCTTCCTGAGTTAGTATGGCGGCTGCTGCTAGGACCTAAAAGCAAGGCAGCCATCTTTTTGCTGTATTGTCCAATTGTTTAGATAAGTATGCTACCGCCTTTATATCTGGACCGTACCTTTGTCCTAGCAGCCCCAAGGCTATTTCTTCCCTCTCCATTGTGTAGAGGATAAAATTCTTTTGTAAGTTGGGGATTGCCAGAGCTGGGGTCCTTGTTAGTGAGTCCCAGAGCAAAAAGAAAGCTTTTGGTGCCGTTGAGTACAAGTCCAGGGGCTCATGTCCTATATCCTTAGTAGCCTCATATAATGGTTTAGTTATAAGACCATAATTGGGAATCTAAAGCTAAATAAAAAGCACCTAAAAGCACAGTGGTGATGGCTCAGGGTAAAGAATAATATGACTTAATTTTGATCATAATGTCCCTTCTCAATAATGGAGCTGGACACATTGGCATAACAAGGAAGGAGTGTTGAAATATTTTATCTCCCAGAACAAATGGAAGTAACGGTGTAGTGAGAGGTCTGGATATAATAACCTGCACCCCCACAACTGAAAAGGGTGAAGGAAGGAGTGAACTAGGAAATTTAAGTAGAGCTGAGCATGATGGCCCTGTATCGATAACGAATGATATAACCCTGCCAGCGACTGATATTTACACTCTAGGCTAGGTTGGTTTAATAGTTTGTTCTGAAGACATTGGGGTTACCAAGTCAGGGGCAAGTCATTCCGACTGAAGCAAGCCCAAGAGATTTCCTTCTGAGATCGTGCGAAGTGCCTGGTGTCCCTCATATGAAGCAAATCTCTGGATCACGTGCTCTCCTTTGGTTAGGCAAATGAGGCAACTATGAGCCCAATGTCTATGCTGTTAGCATTTGGGACATGGTTTTGCTGGTAGTGGGGCTTGACAGTCTTTGGCCATATGCCCAGTTTGATGGCATCAAAAACAAACCTGGGAAGGGAACTGTGTAACCCTTCTACAATTGACCATCTGGGGTAGAAGATTATCAGTGGTGGCTCTCTTTGCTAAAGCGGTAGATAAAAGCTGAAATGCTTACCTGGCACCAGCAAGTCTGATTCTGAAAAGACAAAGTCGGCAAAGTTAATTTTACCTAAAGTGTGCATTTCTCCAAAAGCATAGCTTCTACTTTCTCACTATTGAATTAAGGTTCAGGAAGAAGAGTAAAAACAAAATGCATTTTCTGCTCTTGGTCTATTCTTTCACAGATATCCCAGCATCTTGGGCAAAATAATTTAAAGAAGAACATGATATCTGAAACCTGTAATACAGAAAGGGCCCTCTGGAGGTGACAGCACCATCCTTGTCTTTACAGAACAATTGCTACTTTCTCTTATTGTTATGGTCCGAGTAACACTCGCCTGTTCTCCCTTGATACTGGTAAATCAAGGGGCAGGAAACTGGTAGAAAGAAGTTTATTTCTGAGTTCAAATCCAGGGTTCCAGAGCTGAACTCGAGGTCTTTCTAAAATAGTTCTACACACCCTCCAGGCTTTTACAGTTCTCTTTTATGAGTCCAGAATTGTTAGTACCTATATATTAGCCACGTGACCAGCAGAATATTGTATAGAACTTGAGTTTTAGCTGCATTTATCAATAGTGACATTTTTTGGTCCAGACTTCCTGGTGCTGGGCATCAGAGGTATCACATAGTTTTTATCAGTAGGGCCCAGCAGAAGTGTTAATCAAGCTTGATAGAGTAGAGGGAGTTTACTAGGCTTAAGACATCATGCATTACACAAAAGTTATAGAAATCACAAGGCTTATGATTACATTGATACTGTATAATTCAAACTTTTGACTACTCAGAAAAAGGGAGTAAATGGGGATTTGCTTCTTTCAGTTGATTGAGCTTAGTCTACAGGGAAGTCAAGGATCCCCTGAAGCTACTTACTGGGAATGCATAGGAGAAAAGGGGTCTCTCAGGAATGTGCAGGAGTGCTAGGACCCTTGTCATGCCCTTCTCTAGGGGCTGTGGCAATATGGATGGACATTATCATTATCGTTTAATTTTATTTACCTTTGCAAATTTATAATACAAAGGATGTTTCAGAAGTTGTTAAAGTATCTCCAATAGCAAGCTCACCCAATGCTACCACAGTTCTTCTCCCTACAGGTAAATAATGCCAGCTTTTTGTGAGTATTTCTAGTGACCTATCAGGGAGAACCTGGAAGGAGCCAGATAGTGGACAGCTTGGTTGGTCTTTTCCTTCCTTTCTAAGGTGTGCAACAGTTAGTATCCTCTGGGCTCTCCTGCAAGAGAGAACTTGCTATCTGGCAGGCCCTTTCTTCATCTTCCTAGGAGTCTGGGTGGAACAGGAAAAGCTTCGGGAAACTTCATCACTGTGATTGTGATCCATGTGCATGAATCAGTGCTACAGCCCACAATATCATAGATGCCAGATGCTGTCCTGGCATTCAGGGCTAGTCTTCCCTGCCTGGACATGCTCACCTGTGAATAGTATAGGTTTGGGGATATTTACCTCCCAAGAATTGGACCAAATGGCAGACAAGATGTGGTACTGAATGACCTGGACAATGAGCTGGTTCTGGGTGGCTCCAGGGCTGATAAGAATGGTGTTATTAAACAACATGAGGGCAGATTTCAGCTTGAACAACCTCATTATTTTCTGAAAAATGAAATCTTTCTCCCAATGCCTTGAGCTGCCTTAGCATGTAGTGAATTCCCTACCACAGTAGGGTTTCTTGTTTTATTGTCCTAGCTGATTTCCAAGTTATTAATTTTTTTCTAGGATGGCACCAGCCAAAGATTGAGCGTCTTAGACAGAATCAGACCTGAAAAGTGTAGCTGAGTTTTCCTGGTTGAGGGTATGTCCTGGCCATTACCACCAATTTTTCAAAAATTCCCAGACATACCTAACCAAATACCATGTGTCTAATAGCTGCTCTTTCCACCAGGTGGCGATCAAAGTTTTGCTTTCATTTATCTAACTACTAGTATTGATTACTAGCGCTAGATCTTGTCCTATGCTCTGAGATAGAGCTGAAAAATGAAAGTTCTCTTCCTCATAAAACTCAGACTCTAATTGTAAGGGGATAATCAGACAATAATTAAGATATATAAACAAAACATAGAAGATGGTTGGTTGTGATAAATAGTATGGAGAAAATTCAGCAAGTAGTTGCAATCTTTTTTTTATTCTGAGGAATAGACATAAAGTGGATTTGGGGAATAGAATAGAGTGGAACAGGGTTTTATGTTTCCCAACTTGAGAACCTGGATTCATGGACTTTTAACAAATTTTTAAAAGATGTCTCCTACAGACTTCCAACCAAATTCGAACACCAAGTTTACCCCCTTGGAGACGTGCTGTAGGCTGCTGGGGTGATTTTCTGGGTCATTCAGAGACACCAAAATAACCTCTGCTCCTTGTCCTGCCCATATCGATTTAGACAAAGAGGTGTGTCCTTTAGGCTTACTCTTTAGTTTCTTTCATTTTCCCTCCAAACCTACTGATAATATCCACAAAATACTTGACATTCACAATTAATATTCACATTGATAGTATCTTTTACTTTTGATCTACCCACAATTTTTCTCATGAAGACTATCACCCAGGGCTGAACAGGTTTTGCCAAGCAGACTTGCATCCTCCTAGAAGAAGTGTCTTGTTCATATTCTCACCAAGGCACCATCAGGCTTAGCAGTGAGTGGTTTTGCTTGTCAAGTGGGCATTTTTTGTTCTGCTGAGGTTGGAATTTGACTTGGCCAGAAGGTTGGTGTGCTGGAGAAACAATCTCTAAATCGAGTGAATCTATAATTGTGTGCCTCATGTACATATTTTGTTTGGATTCTTGGAGTCTGTCAAATGCTCTTTTCATGGGTGATATTGTAGAGTGGATGAGACTAGCAAGCTGGGAGTCCAGGGCAATCTCTTGAAAATGTGCATGCATTCATTCAATATGCTTGAGGAGTTTAGTAAGCACCTATCACTCTTCCAAGTGTGGAGAAACAGAGGAGGATGAGAGGTTGCTCTGCTTGCAGCAGACAACTCTGATACACACTTCAGAAGATCTTGCCTTATCTGCTTGTTCTAAGCAAGTGGTTCTCATCAGGGGGCTATTTTACCCTCTTCCCCGCCCCAAAGACATTTGGCAATGTCTGGAGACTATTTTTATCATGACTGATGGAGGAAATGGATGTTTGGCATTTAGTGGGTTAAATTTAGGGATGCTGCCACACATCTTATCCACACAGGATGTTCACCCAAAACAGAGACTATATCCAACCCTAAAGTCAATAGTGCCAAGGTTGAGAAACCCTATTCTAAATGTCGCCAAAGCAACCATCACCATATGTGACACTTCTTCTCCTCATACTTTTGTCGCATACCTCTTGTCACCCAGCAGAGAGTTCCTCTGTTAAGGTCAAGGCATGAGATGCTGCAGGATACCACCTGCTTGTGCTCCCTGAAAGTACAAAGGAGGTATTGCTTCAATGGGCAGACCTTTGACTAATGAAGCAAAAGGTAGTGGATAAATGTCTTCCTCCTCTCTCTGGCAGACATGCAATTGATCAGCTTCTTGGAAGATGGTTCTATGTCATCAAGCCATCAGTAACATGTAGCAGTAGCCAGTTTGATAAGACTTACATCAGCTCCTTACTTCTCTGTTTTTCTGCTTTGCATCTCATTCCTGCTTCTCAAGATCAAGTTTTCCAAAATTCCCAGACATACCTAACCAAATAGCATGTCTAATAGCTGCTCTCTCCACCAGAGGGCGATCAAAGTCTTGCTTTCCTTTATCCAACTACTAGTATTGATTACTAGCGCAGGAAAAGCTATTGTTAAAATTCTTGCACATCTAGTAGGTGGCAGAACTGGAATTTGAACCCACGCTTCTCTCAAGTGCATCATTGGTTATAATCCAACCTGTCGTCTCTAATCTTTTTTCTTTTTGAGCCATACTTGTCAATAAAATAAGGCCTAGGCTCTCTGTTCTGGGGAATCCAGGGCAAGACTGACTTTAAAAAACATATAGTTCGGGCTCAGTGGCTCAGCCTGTAATTCCAGTACTTTGGGAGGCCAAGGCAAATGGATTGCCTGAGCCCATGGGGTTCAATACCAGCCCAGGCAAGTCTACGAGACCTCGGCTCTACAATAAATACAAAATTAGAGGGACATGGTAGTACACGTCTGTAGTTCTGGCTATTTGGATGGTTGAGGTGGAAGGACTGCAGGAGCCCAGCAGGTCAAGGCTGCGGTAGCCATGAGCATGCCACTGCATTCCAGCCTGGGCGACAGAGTGAGACTCCAACTCAAAAAACATTCAAACAAACAAACAAAAACAAACAAACAAGCAAAAAACATATAGCAAAGTAGAAAGAACAGCTGTACCTATTTCTAGAGTTGTTAAACAATTCTAGTATTGGTTTTTAAAAAATTAATAGAATAAAAACTAAAATGTGCTGAGCCTTTATTATATTCCAGGCCCTTTTCATATATAATCTCTTTTTATTACCAACCTACTTAACAGTTTGTGCATCCTGAAACACAGAGAGATAATGCAGCTTGGTCTCTGGAAGGACAAATTCTTTCCTTGTTATGCCAAAGTGTCCAACTCCATCATTGGGAAGGGACATTGTAACAAAAATTAAAACTCATATTATTCTTTACCCTGAGCCATCACCACTGTACTTTTTGGGTGCCTTTTGTTTAGCTTTGGATTTCCCTAATAATTCTATGTCGGATACTATCTAAGCCCTTCCACTGCATATAAACATATTGCTTTGGTTAGAGCTCTGAGATTAAAAAATAAATAAGTAAAAAAATAAAGTTTTTAGTATAAGGTTATGATTTTAATAAAAAAGGAATTCTATAAACATTCGAGGTTACAAAAAGGTTCTATAAATTTACCATTAATATCAAGTATACTAATGCTAAGTCAACATGCTACTCAAAGACCAGAACATGAGCTTATTAATTAACAATCTCCAAAATAATTTTCTCCTTTAAACAACAGAGGAGG
>CAUYQG010086654.1:0-28775 GCA_963574415.1 Tarsius wallacei
CAATTGAAGGATAACCGGTTGTCAAAGAACTGTTGGGATGTACTGTGAGACATGGCTTCAGCTTTTGGAATTTATTTTAAGAGCACTTCAGTAAGTGTCAGAGCTATAAAGTGATTGAGATACTTACCCACTTTTTTTGTAAACAAGGGTACCTGCATAATGAACATTTGTATACCTAACCCTGAATTGTACCCCCCATCTTTAAAATTAAAAATTAAGGCTCAGCCTGTAATCCCGCGCCTTTGGGAGGCTGAGGTGAGTGGATTGCCTGAGCCCGCGGGTTCGAGACCCGCCTGGGCAACTTGGCGAGACCTCATCTCTACCATAAATCAAAAAATCAGCCGGGCGTGATAGCGCGCGCCTGTAGTTCCAGCTACTCGGAAGGCTGAGGCGGAAGGATCGCCGGAGCCCAGCAGGTCGAGGCTGCGGTGGCCGAAGCGGCCACTGCACTCCAGTCTGGGCAACAGATTGAGACTCCGACTCAAAAAAAAAAAAAAAAATTAAAAATTAAAAAAAAAGAAAGCTAAGAGGCAACCTGTCTGCCACGGACCAAGGTCACAAAAACGCAGACGCTGAAACCAGAAGCCAGACTCAAGGCTTCCTGCCTGCTCTCCCTACCACGCAGCCCACATTCCCTGAGTCACAGGCATTCCAGAGACCAGTGTGAGTACCACGCTCCACCTCTGACTCTTGGGCTATACCCTTCAGTTCAGAGCACCCCTGGGTCACAAGGTACCACAGACACAGAAGGGTACGGGGTGCTGCAGAAATAATGAAATGCAGCATTCCTGACACTGGACAGCTGAGAGATCAAGTGAAAAATTCACCTGAATAAAATCTTCACAAACATCTGAGCCACAGGTGGTAGACTAGTGCACAGGAGTTCAAACACAGTGAATGAAGAGAGACGTGTGTATTCTGAAGAACTAAACAAGTATGCCATTTGTTATCCCTGAACCTTTCAAATGACAAAAGGGAAATTCTGGTTTCACCTGCTCCCAATCCAGGCAAAATCAAGCACAAAGAGCCTCTGTCTCCCAGCCCCGCAAAGGAAGTTCAGCTTTCCACATTCCCCTCTGGCAGCATGAAGCTAACAACCTCAGTACAGAGCTCAAGCTCTGAGAAATGGGTCAGTACAGTGCTACATCGTGAAGGTCTCAGGCTGCCTTTTTCTTAAATGTACATGGCAAATGTCCCAAAATTAACTGGAGCTAAACTGGAGAGACATGCAGGACTTGGCCACTCATGATTATTCCGACTGGTCCAAGTGATGGCTGGAGCACCATTAACAGCATGTGCAGAATTACAGGAATCTGTCAGGACGGGTGGACCCACCATCCAGGACACTGATCGCCACAGTATTACTCCTACGTTCCAACAGCAGTTTTTGCAAACTCTGTTTCCTCACGGCATGGGGATGAGATGGTGAGTGGTTCACCTCATGTGCTGACTCTAAGTGCTTCGGGGCAGAAGAACACAAAGCTATATTTGGAAAGAGTGCAGTGATGGCTTAGTGACATCTGTCACAAGTGCAGGAGTAAGAAGTGGGATGGGTGCTGGCTGACTGCGAGGAAAGAACACTAACTTGTGCATCCGGAGACCTGGCCATTTCATCGGCTCCTGTGTCCTCGGCTCTGCCTTTTATAAAAGGAATCTAAGAGATGGGGTGTTTTAATGGAGGGCATGCAGGTATGTTTCAGATGCCCTCAGAATTCCCACAAATGGAATGCACAACTTTATGTGTATACTATATGCATTTAAAAGTTTGCTAACAAAGAATCCATACTTTTGATCAGAATCTCAAAAGGGGTCAATAATCCAAAGTTAAAGACAACGAACTCTTTCTTACTGCCAACATTCCATCACCCCGAAGGCCCCCTATGTCTGGAACAGGCCCTCGGACGCCAGATGCAGGGAACTAGACGCAGTCAGTCAGAAAGGGCTTTTGGCCTAGGTGCCAACCTGCAGGAGCGAAAGGAGTGTGTCCCACATGCATTCCCAGCCCTGGTTAAAGACGTCCCTCGCCACCTCGGTCCGAGCTCTCTATGTAGAAAGCAGAGCTTCCTTCCCAGTCGCTGGGCCCGGCTGCCTTCCAGCGAGGTGAGAATCTTCTGCATAGACATTTATCGAGGGAGGCCGTTGCGAGCTTTCGACCCATGTAAGGGAAATATTTGTGCTAAGGTATCATTTGAGGATGAAAAATAAGAAGGCTGGGGTACCTCATTTCTGTCCAAATGCAATTTTCAAATTACCAGCCTAACTCAGGGTTTCTCGATCTCGGCGTTATAGATGTTTTGGGCCAGATAAAACTTCACTGCGGGGAGCTGTCTTGTGTATCGCAGGATGTTCAGCAGTATTCCTGGCCTCTACCCTCCAGATGCTAGTAGCAGCCTTCCCCTGAACTGTGACACACAAAACTCTCTCTAACGTTGCTAAAGGTCTCCTGGGGGCAAGGCTGCTCCCCCTTGAGCACCACTGGCAGAGCTGAATGAGGTTCCACCTGCAAGGGGGACAATTCTGTTTTCCTTGCACTTGCTGGCTCGTGTCCTCTGAATAGCTGTGTACTGGAGGCTTCATGTTCCTCATTTTATGTGTTTTTAGAAGTGACTAGGGAGACACTACCATGAGCAGACAATGTGAGGGCCATGGGTGAGCACAGCAAGTGACCTCGCAGGCGGCCACAATCCTTTTAGAAAGCAATCTGGCCGGGCTCGGTGGCTCAGCCTGTAATCCCGCGCCTTGGGAGGCTGAGGTGAGTGGATTGCCTGAGCCTGCGGGTTCGAGACCCACCTGGGCAACTTGGCGAGACCTCATCTCTAAATAATCAAAAATTAGCCGGGCGTGGTAGCGCGCGCCTGTAGTTCCAGCTACTCGGAAGGCTGAGGCGGAAGGATCGCCGGAGCCCAGCAGGTCGAGGCTGCGGTGGCCGGGAGTGGCCACTGCACTCCAGTCTGGGCGACAGAGTGAGACTCCAACTTAAAAAAATAAAATAAAATATGTCAAAAAACATCAGGTGGTGGCACGGCTGTGGAGAAAAGGGAATGTTACTACACTGTTGATGGGAATGTAAACTAGTTTAACCTCTTTGGAAAGCAGTGTGGTGATTTCTATAATTTAATAAATTCATGGTCAATAAGACTGAACATATGTATTTTGCTAAAACCTGACTAATCTATAGTAAAATTTTTCTTGTAAATATACAATAATTTATCTTTAATCTTTTTCTTTCCTTTTTCTATTTTATTTTATTTTACAATATTGGGCTACAGGTGAGGATTTACTACATAAGTCAATTGTGTGCAGGTGAGGTTTGGGTTTCTATTGGGCCCTCTCTCCTGATAGCGGACCTGGACCCAGTGTGTTGTTGTGTGCCCTTATCCTTACTCCCTCCCTCTTTAGCAGTAAACACTAATTTCTTAAGAGCTAAATATATCAGACTCATGGGCGCACCAGGTGATTACCATTAAATAAGTACTTTTACTTCATTACTTTTATTAGCGTGTAATTTAATTGCATTTATCCTTGAAGTTTATAATTAAAGATTGTGTGTGCACTGGTTTTATGTCCTTATGATTGTTACGTGTTGTACTTGTGATTATATCCAGGAAGCTGTTAATGATAATTTATAGAGAATTTGTGAGGGTATGTGCTAACTTGAAAACAATACACATAAAGAAGGCAGAAATAATTGAGAGCTATCAGGAAAGAAAAGCTAGCTCTTTTATTTGAAGCAAGATACAGAGGGGCAGGGCTCCGTGGCTCAGCCTGTAATCCCAGTACTTTGGGAGGCCGAGGCGAGTGGATTGCCAGATCCTGCCAGACCGACCCAGGCAATTTAGCAAGACCTCGTGTCTCTACAATAAAGAAAAAGTTAGCCGGGCGTGGTAGCGTGCGCCTGTAGTTCTTTCTGGCCACTTGGAAGACTTTGGCAGAAGGATCACGGGAGCCCAGCAGGACGACGCTGGAGTGGCCATGAGCCTACGTGCCACTGCATTCCTGCCTGGGTGACTGAGTGAGACTCCGACTCAAAAAAAAAAAAAAAAAGATACAGAGGGATGAAATCAGGTTAAAAAAATATATAAAGGTAGGTGAATGTTATAAACCTTATAGAAAAGCCAGTTTGGAGAAAATGGTAAACTAAATTTTAGTATTTTAATTTTGAGGTAATAGTATGTTACCTATTCCAATAACTAGAGTGTGGATGATACACCATTGGGGCAAAGAAAAAATAGGATAAACCTGCATAGAAGGACATATAGGTATGCAATATCAAACTAAACAAAGGTGAGGGGAATTAAGACAGTAAGAAAAGTAATAATTAAACATCAGAATGAAATACAAAATGTAAAAAGGCTTCAAAACCAATAAAGTAGGATATTTGCTGACATTTGGTCATACCCGTAGCTATAGATTAGATCCTTAAATTGGACCTAAATAAATAAGGAATATTTTTCTTTTCTTTCAACTCTTAAGAATTTGTGTCCATGCAGTTGAGCATGGGCACTGCATATTTTCAAAGATTATGACTGACAAAAGAAAGTGAAACAGACAATAGAAATTCAAATTTGATTTCAAAATGAAAGCACAGACATTTTCATGTATAACAAAATAAGGCAAATATCTTTTATGACATGCATGAATACTTCTAGTATACATTTTTAACAAATTTTACTTGAAAATTTTTATTTACTTACTATGAGTTGTAAGTTCCTCTTAAATTCATTATGCATGTGTCTCTCTTTTCTACATTTATACCACAAGCTAGAAATAAAATTCTATTTCTCCATGTCTTGTGTGTATGATTTAGCTACTCCTAGCCCCAGCAAGTGAATAACTAAAATTCAGTACAGAGGTTGCACGAGTTGTTATATTTTTAACGTATGTCAAATTGAATGTAGACATATAGAGAAGAGGGGAGTAAGGCTTTGAGGAAGCAAAAAATGGAGAAATAGATTTTTCCACTACTAAAATCCAGTAGTACTTTTCATTCACACTGTATATTATTTTGTCACTCATCACACTTGGCTTATATTGCTAGTTATTTTTCATGTGTATCTTATTTCTCCATCACAATAATAATCTAGTTGAGACCAAGGACTGTCATACATTTTTGCTTTCAAAGCAAGCACAGTAATGATTTAAAACCCTGGTTTTGGAGCAAGACTAGCTAGGTTCATATATCATGACTTTATCACCATCCAGCTTTGCAATTTAAAGAAAGTTTCATTATACTGGTGTCTTTATTTCTTTATCTGTAAAATTGTGTAACTATTCTTCAAAAAATTGTCATTAGAATTAAATTAATTTATTATATTAACTACTTTAACAGTTTGCTGCGTTGTAAGAAGTACATAAATATTAGTTATTACCATACATTTCATATTCTTGGATTGAGAGAAAAGATTGATAAAGAGAAAAAGTGGAGTTATTGAAACTAATGGGAAGTTGTAATGTAATAATTTATAAAAGAACAAAGAAGAAAAACAAGGTGTCATTATAGCATCACAGTTAAGTACACTTCTCTGCAAATCTATAACCCTTGGCCAAAATGCCAGGCTTCTTAACTCCTCCAAAATTTATTTTTCTAATATGTAAACTGGTAAGAATAATTATACCACACCAAAAACTTATTCTGATGTATAAATAAGAGTGTGGTTTGTTTTGTGTGTATAGCTTAGCACTGTGCCTGACATATTGTTAGCACAGATGCAGCAGATATTAACTAATATTAACATTAACTAGTAAATTAATATAGTAAATTAACATCAGGATTACTGTTATGGATTTATAATTATTTAGGGGACCCAGTAGTATAACTAATTGTGTATCAAGCTGCAACACTATATTCAATGTATCCATATTAGTCTCTGAGACACAAGACAGATTGAATGTAAATACTATAAAAATGGGCTCTTTGAATTTCCATGTGCACAAACAGGTGTTTAATGTTTAATTCATGAACATGCAGGATAAATATCTCAAGTACTGAATGCATAAGAAAGTTGTGAAACACACATAAGTAGAAAAACTATCACCATTCGTACATAAAACATAATTTAGCATATGGAAATTAAATTAATTGAATTATTAATTTGAATTTAACTAAAAAGTATTTACATTGATTTGTTCATTTCTGAATAAATAATATAGAATGCTGAAATGAAGAGGGGATACAGTAGAACTCATGCAAGGGTTATGCAAGTATTATTTTAAATCAATGTAAAAATTATTTTGAATGAGAATTATATTTCATAACTCTCTTCTTCAATTTTGACATTACTGTATAGGCTTATTAATTCTGGAAGTGATACAACAGCTGGCTTTAAATCTACATACAATCAAGGTAAATGAACATACTGTGTTATACTTTCATGTAAAAAATCTTTTTTCTATATTTCATATCCTACTCTTATTGGTGCTTACTAGAATGAATATTGATTATATCCAATATTACGATAAGGCACTCTAGTGTTCGTGACATAACTCTGTGAGGGAAAGAAGATCCTGTATGACAGATTTAAATTGCACACTACCACGTACAAGGTTGAAGTCAATTTCTCCTACACAAAGTGTAGGAATCTATCCTCTGAGGCAAAATTTACTTTGTCTTTCTTAAAGTGTTTTGCTAATATCAAAACAATGTAGTTATTATGAAAGTATAGAAATAAAATCTATCTATTCAGGCATATTTTATATCTAATCTCTTACCTGTATTTTAATTTACATTGTACAGTAAAAAGACTACATATGTATATACATATATACATATAAAACACAATACATACATATAGGTGTATACAAGTATACATATATTTATGTATCTATGTCTATGTAAAAAAAGACAGAAATAGATTATTTCATCTATGAAATTCAGAATTGATTTCCTTTGCTTTCAGTCAAGAAAAATGTCAAGTGAAATAAAGCAAGCAATACCTCAATATGCAGGTCAGGAAATTGCCAATATCAAGATTAATTGTGTGCTCCAGCGTGATTCTTTGGGATTCATCTTTAAAACTCCCATATTTCTATGCAGCTATAAAGAAAAACAAACATATGGACGCCACAGTAACTTGGATGGATTTAGAGTCTATCATACTCAGTGATCTGTCACAGAAACAAAGAACAGAGTGCCACATGTTCTCACTCATAAGTGGACCCTGAACATTTACCATAATAGTATAAGAAAGGGATGGGCAGGCAACCCCCTCGGGTCCCCTGCCACTGTAGGAGACTTCTGTACTCTCAATAAATCCTGCTTCCTTAAAAAAAAAAGAAAGAAAGAAAGAAAGAAAGAAAGAAAGGAAGGAAGGAATGGATGGGCAGCAGCAGGATACTGCCAGGGTTGGGGTGGGGAGGGGGAAACAGCATCAATAAAGATACCTAATCTCAAACCAAGCAAAATGGAGAACAAAGGGAGGTCCAAACTGAACCTGTACAATAACTATTTGCATGCGTAATCCGGAACTGTACCCCACATCTTTAAAATAAAATAAAATAAAATAACTCTCACATTTCAATATTGGAAACTTTTTTTAAGTGCTTTATCAAAAGTAGAAAAGGCATTTAAAATGAAGTGACCCAGAAAATAACACATTCTACTGTGAAACATTCTGAGTCAGTTTTCTAGGCATTGAATATCCATTCACAGAGAGAAATCACTCCTTTGCACGTGAGTAAAAGGTATATTTTGTTTTCTAGGCCACTGTAAGACCATTTTATTTTTACTGCCAAACATCACTCTCTTTTTCTTATAAGTAGTGTCATAACATATGCTAGCTAGAGAATGGTACAGTATATAAATCCCCAGTGGTTTTGGTTATGATAGAGACAGAAGAAAGAAAAAGTTTCAAAAATCTAGTCCTGTCTCTGAAGAAATTGGCATTTTATTTTAGGCATGGTGAGGGGAATGAACTAGCTAATGAAGTGAAGTGTGTCCTCTACATGCCTTTTCATCGCTGTCTCTGGTGTTGAAATGAATATCCATAGGCTATGAAAATCAAGGAAATAGATGGATAGCTAAACATTTATTTGCATTAAAAATATAATTGAGAATTAAGACTATTCTCTTCTCACTTCGTTTTTTCAGTAGTCAACATGTTTAGAATTTGCAGTGACTTGCTGTCTTGTTCAGGTTGAGAATACGAAAGAAAAATGTACAGGATGTTTCCCATGAAAATTGTTCAGGAAAGTGGTAGTGAAAAGAGAAAATCTCTCCCAAATGTTTGGGCTACTGAAAAAAAGAATAGTTGGTCATTGACTGACACTCCTTAGATTTGTGAGGGTTTCAAGGTAGTGTAAAAATTGAACCTATGTAAAATTGAGTACCATTTATCAAATGGTTAAGTAACAATAATTAACCACTGGATTTCATCCTTAATGTTGCAAACATCCCAATGGTATCATTATTCCCATTTTAAAAGACATTAAAGTAGACCTAAAAAAGATCAACAACATGGGGAAACTATTTCTCTAGTAAATGGGAGAACTGGGATTTAAATGTAGATCTGATACCAAACTAGGTACTTCCATTGTCATATCATTTAATTTTTTTAATCCTACATTCTTGAGATGTGTAAATGTCACCTAAGATGTCAAAATAATGCTAGAAAATAGAAAAATAAAAATATGTATTAATATGCTTGGAATCATTCATTCCTTAGAAATACTGATGTAGCTAATTAATTCCTCGAGATAAGTGATGTATAAATGAATAACATAGGTAACAGTGCCTTTACCTGGAAAAGTACCAACAGAAAAATTGGATAAAAAGTGAGATTGGACATGTGAAGTGCTTTTACTTAGTACTACTAGGATACATCACAAAAATAGAAATTTGGGTCTTGCTAAGCTATGGCTGTGGCCATGTGCTCTTTGAGTTATGGCCAGGCCATGTTTCCTGGATTTGGCCCCCTCCCATACCTTGGGGAAGTGAATCTCCTCTTTGCCTCTCTCTCTTTTTTAAATTTAGCTTTAAATAAAGTGTATTTTCTAAGCTAACAAAAAAATAAGAAATGTGTCTTCAGCTACAATAAAAATGATATTAAACAGGGAATGCAAAATCATAGACTCTAATTTCTGAGATATCTAATACAACACAGGATCAAAACAAGTAGAAAACATCAATATCTCTGTTATGTTCACCAAAAAATTGCTATAAATCTGGCTAAAATGTAAAACTATATTAGTACAAATTTTCAGAAAATGTATGTACTGTTCAAGAAATCTGTCAAAGTGAGTTTGTCAAATGATGTGTTAAATACAACGTACTGTATCTTACTTTCATTTCTATTATATCAAAAATGAGGCAATTTAATTTGATTTTAGAAGTGGGTCAATTGTTTTACAAGAGTAATGTCTACTATATCTCTTACATTAAAAATGCTTTAAGCAGTAAATTAGTTTAACTAAGCATCTTATTGATTTCATAGATAGTAAATTTATTGATGACCAACTTGCTGTTGTATAGATAGCTTGCACTCATCAATAATAAAAGTTTCTCTGCTATGAATAATATTTTTGTCATTTTTCATATTTGATTATGATGAAATATTAATCATATATCTCATATAACTCTTTCTAATATATTACATATGTGGACCAACTTAAAAGGTCTTCAAGGTGAATGTAATATGGTAAATTGAGGAACTATAGATACATTGAAAGAACAAGAAATTAATTTATATTTGTATGAAAAAGAGGAAAATAGCAAAAGCCATTGATTGTTTTTTTAAGAAATGGCGGTATAAACATTAAAAGGTCTTAACTTCATTAAAAATAGATACTATAAAACTTTGAAAATTGTCTTATGGCAACTAGTATAACTGAAGAAGTGATTGTTTTAGATTAGCTGTGCAAAATAGAAAAAAAATGCTTATAGGCTACATAAATGCATTAGCAAAAATAGTTTCTCAACTCCAGTAGAGAAGCAGTAAGTTCTGTTAAATAAAAATATATATTTAAAATGGTTGTGATTGTGCTTTTTAATGTCTTTCACAAAATATCTTAAGGTATTAACTTGAAATTTGATGCCAGAAAAGTAACATGCTGGCCTGGTGTGGTGGCCCAAGCCTGTAATCCCAGCACTTTGGGAAGCCGAGGCGAGTGGATTGGCTAAGCTCAGGGGTTTGAGATCAGCCTGGGCAACTTGGTGAGATATCATCTCTACAATAAATTAAAAAAAAAAAAAAAAAAAGCCAGGCAAGTAGCATGCCTGTAGTTCCAGCTAGTTGGAAGGCTGAGGTGGAAGGAACACCTGAGTCCTCAGGTTAAGGCTGTAGTGGCAGGGAGCATGCCATTGCCCTCCAGCCTGGTTAACAGTGTGAGATTCCAACTCAGAAAAAAACAAACAAAAAGGAAAAAAGAAAAGTAGCATGCTACATATGAAGATACAATTAAAATTATAATTAAGAAAGATGATATCTTGTATAAGATACACTTTTATGCATTCATTTGCTATAGCAAATTAAAAAAAAAAAAAAGAAAGCATGAGAAAATAACAGAGATGGTGGGAAAAATTTAATCCTACCAGAAGAAAAAAGTCTATAATCCAAACACTACAAAAAAGTGGACACTGTGGGTTTCCCCTTCTCAGAAAAATCACCACGTAATAGGTCAGGCTACAATTGTAGGGCATTACTGATTGTTTGCTTTACTTCATTCACTAAATCAACAAATTCTGTTGATTTTACCTTCTCATTATGTCCTCAAAACAGTAAATTTTCAACTCCTCTAAAACTACCACCTTGGACCTAGCCATTATCACTTATTACTCAGACCATTGCCATAGCATCCTAACATTTTATCTTGCTTTCTTACTTGCTCACCAGCAGAATATTTTTCCTACATCTAGCAAAGTAATCCTTATACAATGTAATTCACATTACATGACTCTCCAACTCCCAGATCTCAATAGCTTTTGATCTGAAGTTTCCCCTCATACAGCTTTTCTATGTTGCCTGATTTTTTTGTTGTTGCAGCTGATGATGTATTATTAGCAAAAACTTAAAAATGGAAAAAAAAATTAGTTTCTCCTCTGCTATACAAAACCAGTCCATGAGCTGGCATTGGCCTGAGAACTTTAGTTGACTAATCCCTAAATCGATGTTTGGACCATGGTCAAAGACGTGTGAACCTGTCTATACCTGATCACTGCTCTGGTAACATCTGTGTGGTGCCCATTTATTATCAGCCCTTAAGCTGCATTGGCCTGTTGTTTTTTTTCTTGCTAAAATAAAATTTGTACTTCAAGGCTTTTAGACTTGGTGTTCCCTCTGATTGTAACATTCTACTTCTACATAGTCACAAGACTAACACGTGTACTTTTTTAAAGGCTATGTTCAAATAAATGTAACTCCTAAATCTCCTACGTTATATAGGTTATCTAAAGTAATATTCTTTGCTAGTCTTTTTTAACTTGCCTTAATCTATTTCTATTTAAATCTCATAATGAGATATTATATGCTATCAACCTATCCTCTCTTTGCTTTGCCACACTCACTCTGGATTATATGTCCTCTCTGTGTATGGACTTTGACTATCTTGTTCATTATGTGTTAAAACAAGATAAATAGGTAAATAAGTTCTTAATAAATATTTGTCAAATATAGAAAAAAATGTGTTCATCCAAACTGATTGTTTAATACAAAATGTAAACAAAATTAGAAGGCTAGTTTATAGAATGATTCAATAACATTTTAGGACACCTAAGTTGATGTACTAAGTAGTTTATCAAAAGCTTGAATATTTGTAACATCTGATGAGGTTCAAAGAATCAAAGTGCACATTGCATAGACTTTTGTTTTGTCTCAAACATTAGTAGTTCTGAACTTCTACACATTAGACAACAGCATCTATTAAAGTACATTTTCACTTTTTCATTTTTTAACTTGGTTAAACAGTGTTTTTTCCATGATTCTGTGCTTCAAAATTTTGTATTGATACTACTACCACAAAAATAAATCATTTTACCTTAAAGAATTGCAAAACTGACTTTCTGTTTTAATTCATAAATGTTTACTTTGATTTCTTAATTTTATGAAAAACAATTTGTCTATTATTGGAATTAATTTAACTCATTTTCAATTTGACAAATCTGATAAAAGAAGAATTATTGGATGATTTTGAAACTCTCATGTAGTAATGGAACCAATATCTATTGGTTAACTTTTTGTAGGTATTTGCAAGAATTCTTGAAATAAAAATGATCAAATCTAACTTTAAAAAAGCCATTTGACTTAAATAAAAATTCATACTTCACAAATGCTAAGCAAATATACCTATACGGTTGCTTGCATCAAACTTTTGTTATAGAGTTCAGTCTTCTTATTATAGCCAATAATTTTTGTAATTGATGCTATTGCTTCTTTAGCAATTTTATGTTTTTTCTTCTGCTTTCCTTTTAGCTAGTGATAAGTATGGAAATGTCAACAGACATTGTATGCAAGTAACATACTATTCATTAATTTGCTTGAGAAATTGAAATTCAGCTCTTAACTTGTTATTATAAATGCATTTTTGTGGAGCTAGGCTGTTCATTTGCTGCAGAAGTTTGTGGCTTAAAAATAAATAAGCACTGCCGGGCTCGGTGGCTCAGCCTGTAATCCCGCGCCTTGGGAGGCTGAGGTGAGTGGATTGCCTGAGCCCGCGGGTTCGAGATCCACCTGGGCAGGCAAAACCTCGTCTCTACAATAAATCAAAAAAATTATCTACTCGGAAGACTGAAGCGGAAGGATCGCCGGAGCCCAGCAGGTCGAGGTTGCGGTGGCCGGGAGCGGCCACTGCACTCCAGTCTGGGCGATCGAGTGGGACTCCATCTCAAAAAAAAAAAATAATAATAAATAAATAAATAAATAAATAAGCACTAAAATACTAAATAATAATGAACATTCATTATAGGTTTGCACCAAACAATAACTGATAAATTTTGTGTTGCAAGACTTCTCAGACCACACTTTATTGCACTATGGCAGGGCTGGTGAGTCCATGTTTGCTGTACTTATTTCACAGGCTCCAAAACAATAACTGTATTGTTTACTCATGACCCTTCCAACTACTACCAGTCTTCATAGGCTTCTGCAGCTCACAGGCCACACCAAAGCCCACAGCCCAACTAGCTGAATGGTCAAGTGAGGCCTTGAACAAACAGTTCTATATATTTCTCCCACCACTGCCTTTACCAGAGGACAGTCCTATACACTGTCTGTAAAATATTACTTGGAGTTATTCCACTTCTGAAAAGGATTAGAAAAAGTGAGCTGTACCTGATGATATATTTGACATGTGTTAAAGTCAGAATTGTGTTCTCTATCTATTTGTATTTTCACAGCTGGAAGTACAAAGTGAAGATATACCAAAATAATACTAACTTTTTAATGTAACTATTAATAATAACATTTTGATTAAAAAATCAAGAACAAAGGCTGAACAAAAGTGATACTAAGAAAATATGGCTAAACTATGACTAATGATAGTATACTTCACTAGACACCACCAATGTCTTAGCAAATTACCTTCTGTCAATGGCATTCAGTTGATACTATATATGACATAAAGTACACATTTAGTTTTGTTATTGTTATTCTCTCTCTCTCTCTCTCTCCCTTTCTTCTTCTCTCCTTCTCTCTCTTCCCAAAAGGGAATAGATTTTAGTTTTTGAATTTAATTACTGCTATTGTTTTAAGTTTAGTTTACTTTTGTTTTGTGTTTTTTATTTTTATTTTTTTACACGGGGTCTTGCTATGATGCACAGGTTGGTCTAGAACTCCTGGGCTTATGTAATCCTTCCACGTAGCTGAAATTACAGACGCTGAAACCAGTTTGTTTTTGGTGAATTTAGTGAGTGCTTCTAGCACTTTATCTTAAAAGATGTATTGTGTACATGTTTCAGGAATATTTTTGGGACTTGTCTCAGAATTTTTATCTTAGAATTGGTATTTCATCAATGATAACTTTATAATAAACATCAAGTTGTGCAAATATCTATAATTTTAATAGTATTAAAATAATCCCTATATAATCTTAATCAAAGTGATATCACCGCTCCTTAAGAAACTTAATATTTCTAAAATGGAACATAAATAATGATAATTGGTGTATGTAAAATATATGATGTTAAGATCGGGTTCTAATATTAATTCTATAACTTTACAGTTTTTGACATTGAATAAGTGACAATTTCAAACTTCCTCTGCAATAATAATACACATATATACCATATAATACATTTATGATATATTTGAACATCAGATAAAGATATAGATGTGAAAACATGAGGAAGCAGTCCATATTTAGAAAAATCCAGAGTCATGCAGTAATTTCTATCTTAGTACATAGTTTCTGCCCACCTGGATTGGATACAGACCATCGGCTCATTGTGCTTTAAAAGTCATAAAAAGTTAAATGCCTTCCAGGCTTTTCCTCACTATCTTGTCTGCTTTGTCACTAAGCTTTACTGAATGATTTCCTAAGTAGACTGCACATAGTTCATTTCTACAAACTAAAAACAAATTCATTTTCTTCTCAATAAAACCCCACAGTTTTCCTCCTGTCTCTTCGTACAGATTACCTGCCTTTTGAATTAAAATAGTACTAGTAGTAGTTACATCATTTAACACTCACATTATGCTTACTATTTACACTTCTCTAGTGCTTATTGTTTGCTAGGCATTGGTGTAGGTAATTTACATCTACCAATTTAATTCTGACAACACGGGATAAATGTGCTTTACATATCTGATTATGGATGAGGAAAGTAACGACAAAGAGTTTAAATAACTTGTCCAAGCTTGCAGCCGTCAGTGACAAAGCCAAGACACAATTTCAGGTAGATTGATTTTAGAGTTTGTGTTATTAACTACTATGATATGTTGTGTGCATGTGCAAATGCCTGTGTGTTAAGTGTGTGTAGGATGTGCATGAGTATGTGTTTAAGTAGCGAGCTAAATCTGTCTCTTAATGGTAGATACAGAAAAGTAGGATATAAGAGTAATTTTTCTCTTTGTAGGTATTTTTATTTGCTTGTTATTGGCGTCCTTTTCGTTTTGTTTCATTTCCAAATATCTAAAAATAAAATAGCCCACAAGGCACAAGTATGATCCTTCTAATATACCTCTTGGAGCCCATGTATGAAATAAGCATCTAGTGATAAAAAAAGTATTTGAACCTCATACTGCCAAAAATCTTGTATTCACCCAGATTTTGTTATGCATTGCAAATGTCTCTTTCAGAACATTTGCTGAGACACAAAATGCACTTCATTATACCCAAACTCTGAATCTTCCCCTCAATTACCAAAGAGTCTGAAGAAGGATAAACCTGCCAATGAAGGTGACACCATAGAGACTTCAGTCTAGTGAATAGTGGTAGAATAACATTAATAAAACTGCCCACATTTTGGATTATTTAAAATTTGTAAGTTATAGATTCCTACATAAATGTCTATTTATTAAAATTATTTTGTTTATAAGATGACTTCAAAGGTCTAGTCAGCTCCACAAATCATATAATTTTAAAACCATTTGATTAGATTCTTTTCTTAAATATTTTTATATTAAATATAATTTAAAAATAATAAAAATAATATCCTGTATGCATTGAATCACAAAATAATCTTTGAATTTAGGGTAATATCCTCACATTTTATCCTTCTTCCTTAATTCAAATTTGTAAAAAAATGTGATGGTTTCAGAAAATTATTGTCAATAAATTTAAAATAGCCATTGAAAACTAACATATAAAAATGGTTAGTGATGAAGTTCCTGTAAACCTCTACTTATACGCAGATGATACATTATCTGGCATTATTATGGTTCAAGGTGCCAACTTTGTCCTAATAGGAAAACTTCGACTCATAGTGTATTATTAGCACCATAAAAAAGAAATATCAATTGGCATATTTTAAGGGAGTTCAAATTAGCACACAATTTAAACTCAAATCATTAAATTACTTTAGAAAACCCATTTGTTTAATTGCCACAAGCTAAAGAGTATGGCTAACCCAATATTGTCAAGTTTTAATGTCTTAAATACTACTAACATTGTAAAGTGCCACTTTGAAACTCAGGTTTTTTGAATAAAAAAATGTCTTTGTCATGTAATAGCTATTACTTTTTGTTTTCTGTCTTGCTTTTTTAAACGTGTTTTAGAAACTTTGTCTTACAAACTTTCTGTATTTCAAACCTTATAGCTTCAAAGAAATTATGACATAAACTCTTTTAAAACCAATCTTTCAAAGTGATTTTAAACTTTTGGACTTAAGAAAAGGTAAACAATCATTGAAATAGTCTTGCCAAACTCAGTACACTATAAATTCTAAAATGTCACACTTATTTAGATATTACTTTTCCCAGCACAGCTTTTTTGTGCCTTGATCTTGCCCCTAAAATTGTCTTTCTCTCAGACTTCTACTCTCTTTGCATATTAGGCCTCAGTTTAATATCACCTCACCAGAACTGCTCTGCTTTGCCTACCTAAAGTAAGTCAGACTTTCTAACCTGTGTGTAAAATAGTCCCTGGCATAATCTCTTCTAAGTCAACATCCAGTAAAGCTTATAAATACTTTTTTTTCTCTCTTTTTCTACTGCGTATGGTTTTCCCCTATTAGGATGATGACAGTCAAAGTGTTTTTGTTCCTCCTGGGCTAACATAAAGCTAGGACAGATTGAATACTAAGCATATTAACAGAAAACAATTTAAGCATCTTTATAAAGATATCTGGAAGGCGTAGAGAGGGGGGTCTTATTGATACTATAAGGCAGAGTGAGAAAAACCTGTATAATTTGTCCATTTGCAATGATGTAATGTCTTATTTATGCTCAAGGATACTTTTTGTGTTAAAGGGAAATTTAACCTGTGACTGAAAAGTGAGTTGTATTTCCACAGGATGTCATTTGATTTATGCTTATGATATTTTCCCATGAAGACAATTTTATAATATGCAAATAAATTTACAGTCTATTATTTTATGGTTCCTGTGTTTTTGTCATATTAGAAAGACATCCTCACATCTAATTTATGATATTAATCTTACCCGAGTTACAGCACTCTATTCATTTCAGTAGTGCAGAACTGAGAACAATTCCTGATTCATAGCAGACACTAAATAAGTCACTGTTGGATAAATGAACAAGTGAATAAATGAATGAATTACTGCAATAGCCCTTAACTATTCCTGCTATTTTTTTAAAAATAAATCTACTTCTAACTTAATTTTTCTAAAGCACGTTCTAATCAATTTATATCTCACCAGAACCATTCAAAGTAAAACCTTCTGTCTCAATTATGTAGCATTCAGGATCCTTTGCCATTGTAAGCAGTCCTTTTGTGACCCATTTCCCAACTCTTCCACAAACTGTATAATTGGAGGTAACCCATGTTATTTACAGATTATTACATGGGTTACATATTTTCCTAGCTTTTGGTATTTGTTATTCTGATTTTCTCTCTTTTAGCTTTCTGGAGTTTATCTTTTTTTATCTTGTGGTGTTTACCATCTTTCAAATTCCTGTCCAAGCTCTCAATGTTCTTTGAAGTCATTTTGTGACTTCTTCCTGACCACTTTCCTCCCTGAATCTCTTTAGCACTCCAGAAGTTTCTAGTGATTTATTCCATTTTGCTTTAATTATAGTTATATGTGAATAAAATCCCACTCATTTGCTATATTGGTAAACTTCCTGAGAAAAGAAATTTGTATTTACTTTTCTTTGTATCTTATACACATCTTGGCTCCATTCTGGATTTCTGAAGGATTTGACTGCCAGTATTCAACTCAATTGGTAATAATTTTCACATCTAAATATCAAGCTAAAAAATGCCTTCTAAAAATAAAAAAGTAAATTTAAAATAGATTTATATTTCATAGTATTAAGAATAGTTATAAAATAATATTCCTTTAGCGAATATTTGAGGATATAGTTCTTTTGTAGTAAAGATTTCCTTTGTAAAATTGAATGTTTTGGTGTCCATGATGTATTAATGTAACATAGCATAAAGAGAGAAATTATAATGTTTGGAAATGTAATAATTCATATTTGGACCCATCAATACATACCTTACATTGAAATCAATTTCACATGAATTAAATACATTGTTATAATTTCTGTAATATAAAATAAACATAATTGAATATCAGATATCTTTACTAAAGAATAAATGTTTAGTATAAAGGGATAAAGTAAATATAAAATAAAAAGAGTAGGATTTTATTGTACAGACATTTAATATCTATGCCAAATGCTGCAAAATAAAATCAAAAAGCAGACTGATAAACAAATATACCCCAAAATGTAAACAATACTATTTATCTAGCACATAAAATAATTATAAAGTGATTAAAAAATGAGCAAATTGACAAAATTAACAATTTTAAAAACACAAACTCATTAAAACTTTCAACTGAATATATCTAAAAATACAGATAATGTCTTATAAATTATTACTTGTGAAATTAATTATTATTTTCTATATTAATAGCTAAATCAGAGAAGAATGTAATACAATGGATAGGCATGTAAAGTATTACAAACCTTTTAGAAAGTTGTTTATATGCACAGTGTCTTCAACTCCACCTTTTGCACACATACGCAAACAAATAATTTTTCTAATATAGAAACAAATAATTCTTATTTTTTCACCCTTCCCTGCCCATAGCATAAAATAGTTCACTAACTCCTTGCTGGAGTTTTGTCAATTTAAATATAAAGATGCAGTATGGGCCGGGCGCAGTGTCTACCGCCTGTAATCCCAGCACCTTGGGACGCTGAGTCAGGAGCATGACTTGAGTCCTGGAATTGGAGACCAGCCTAGACAACATGTAGACCTCCTCTCTACAAAGATCAAAATATTAGCTGGGTGTGATGCTGCATTCTTGCAGACCCAGTGACTAAGGTGCATGGAGGCTGAGGTGAGCTATGATCATACCACCACACTGCAACTGAGTAACAGAGTGAGACCCCCAACATATACACTCTCTCTCTCTCTCTCTCTCTCTCTGTCTCTCTCTCTCTCTCTTTAATACAGACACACACACACACACACACACACACACACACACACACACACACATGCACGCGCGCGCAGGATGTCACTTGGAGGTTAAAAAACATTATTAAAAAGGTTGCCAGGAAACCTGAACTGTATTTTTTTAAATTGCAAATTATGAAGCAAAAATCAGTTTTCTGCAGAACTGATACATTTCCCTAGCATTAATCAAATGTATTTATATGGTTGCTTGTATGTGAAAGTATGACCTGAGATCTGAATCAAAGTAAGCAATCACTGGCCTCTGCAATATGATTCAGATGACTTTTGCTTAAATATGCATAAGATAATTTTTTGTAGACCTTTGCATTTAAAAGGCTTTCAGAATTTACGAAACTACTTGCAACTCTCAAAAAGTCTTGCATTTTTCTAACAAAAGTTCCTTCAGGCAGGGTCCATCTAAAAGAAGTACATCCTTAATGGATAACATATATTTAAATTTTGTTCTTGTTAACATACCTAGGCCCCATCTCTTGTTTTGAACTTTTGAGTTTTGGTTACATCCTAAAGAGACGATAAATAGTCTATAAAATATAATTTAAAGAATATAGTGTTCTGTGTGCGCTCTCTCAGCAGGAAAATCTAATGATGAAATGCATACTCTTGAAGTATGCTGAAAATAATTTCATGAAGTTATTGTAGCATGCTGAGTGTAAGAAGTTCTTTTAGATTTCCAATTGGTATTATAATGATTTATAATATCCAAATGCTCTGAAGTGGCCATTCATTGAACATCTTGTTATGCAAAGTAGTCAGTAAGCTTTCTCCAAAGTCATATATTAATCACTTTGGTCATGAACAAAACATTGTTCCCTTAGCAGCTGTTTCTTGGATTTTATGCCCTATCTTTTACTAAAACCATTTTAAAAATCAGAGGCTATGTTTCTATTTGCACATTTTTGTGCTTTTATCTGGAAAAAAACTACAATATTTTGATGACATGAGTACTTAAATTTAAGAAATGACACTGATAAATAATTACAGTGACTAAGAGTTTCTTTTCATAAAAAGGAATTTATTTTTGTCAAAACTTCCTATATTACTGGCATTTTTTCTGAAATATAAATCTATTATTTTAGTTGACAATTCATATTTTATAGTTATTATGTCACTGAAAGGAAATCAACTTTCTAAGTGTTTTTAATAAAAACAAGCACAATATTTTAGTTATTTTTGAAAACCTCTAGATTTATATGAAGGTAAGTGGTCATGAAATCTATTCCTCAGCAATGAGGAAGAACTTATGTTTTCATTTCAAAAAGATTTGAAGTATAATATCCAAAATATTTCTCAAATTATTTATTGGATTCAAGAAAGTATTTCTTCTTACTTACAGGGTCTTGCTCTTCCTTCCTTCCTTCCTTTCTTATTTATTTCATTCTTTTTTTTTCTTTCTCATTAAATCTACTGCAGATATAATTGCGTGACACACATCACCACTTCTCAACCACTCCACATTCTTGTCACAGCATTTATTTTTTCCCAGATCGCTAACGAAATCTTCATACACACAAAAATCTACTACCAAATAAGTACTATTAATTCTTGAGTTGAACTCACTTTCAACTTCCAATCTAAAATGTTATATCCTTGAATCACGGATATGCAAGATATTAGAAATTCCAATATACCAACTTTATAAATTAGTAAATTACAATTAAGCAAATAATTTGGTAAAATGCCAAATAGCAGCGTGAGTCAGGTCCCTCTTTTAAAACTTGTTCCTTCTCTTTTTTAACTCTAGGTCCCTCCACTATCTTACCTTTATTATGACCTCAAATAGATGAGATTTTTATCCAGTTGAAATAACTTGTTAGAGTTATGGCAAAAATAAAACAAAATAAAATATGAGCCACTAGGAGTTTGGGAACATATAATTAACAAAGAAATGTTGGATGAAACATATAGATAAAGAGATAGTGAACTTTAACATTGAGGCTTCATAATGTATAAAATATGACATCTTTGCCTAAGCTAGTGAAATAATCAAATTTCCATTTTCAGAGAATAAAAGAGCTGGGGGAATCAAAAGTTTGGCATTGGTCACATTAATTTTAAAATGACTGTAGACATTTAATCAGATGTGATTAAGAAAACAAGAGTCTGGAGGGATATAGGCTGAAATGCTAACTTGGGCATCTTTAGGAATTAGGTGATGTTTAATTCTATAAGGCTAGATGAAAACAGCTAGGAAGTTACTATAAGTAGAAATGAGAAGAGATTTAAAGTCAGAGCCCTTGAGCATTTCATTATTTAGAGATGAATAAAATGAGAAGGAACCCGCTAAAAAACAGTCAGAAATGTAGGAGCAAAAACAAAAAGTGAGGCGTCCTGAATTCTAAACAAGAATATATACTTGTTAGGAGAGAAAAAAGAAAATCAATTATGTTTTTCTACCAGTGTACCCTATGCAGATACTTGCTATTGAGAATCTCCTACTTTCATTTCTTAGCATGTTCTGCTCTCTTATCTGTTATTCAGAAAAAGGGGGTGGTGGTGGTGTTCTCCTTTCAGCTTCTAAAAAGCATTCAAGTTAATATAAGTTAAGGATCTCCTGTCATATTGTAAAGTCACAAGTTCTCTTCCACTATTAACCTCACTACCTACTAATGTCTGTCCCTCCTCCCTCCCTCTGTCCTTTTCTTCCTTCCTCCCTCCCTCCCTCCCTTCCTGTCTTCCTTTCTTCTTTATTTTATTTTATTTTATTTTTATTTTAAAGATGTGGGGTACAATTCAGGCTTTATCAGTAAATTTAAACAACTCTCTATGAGATTTGATTCATGTACAAATTTTTGTCTATAATGGTTGATTATATTATTAAAGTAGAATAATAAGTTCAAGCATTATTTGTCTTTTTTATTCTTAAACATTTTCAGAATTCTATGGTTATATTAATGCTTTCTACTATTTCCATTTCACATACATATGAGTGTTCATTTGTTTTATTAAAGAATTACCTTTGCTAATTGGCAATCAATTATACAAATGCATACATCCCTTCTTATATTTATGTAGCAAAATATAACATAATTTTCTATTTTTGTCAATTTACTGTTCTCCTGTGCCTATTTATGGGTTTGCTACTCAAAGTACTTCCCTCTTGTGGATAACATTTTTGGAGACTGAAATTGCCTTTTTTGAAAATTGCAGTCTTTTTTTCTTAGTGCATTTCAAATCAATTCATTATACAGGTATTGTCATAGGTAAAGTCGTGTTCAAGAAGATCACACCATAAATCTGTCTGCTGTTGCACATTTGATGATACTATTAAAGGGCTGAAAAACAATTAAACAATATATCTCATTGGTTAAATACTACGTTACTACATCATGGGGTTCAATCACAAATAAGATTTTATAACTCAAACAATGTTTTTCTTTGTAAATGATTTCTTTTAGATGACAGGTAAAAATTATATATATTTACTATATACAACAAGATGTTTTAAAGTATATATACGTTGTGGAGTGACTAAAGTTTAGTACTAGCTTGATTTCATCAGATAACATATTCTCAAGGCATTGTGGGGAAAATTTTGTGCTTAAAAGTAACATACTGTCTCCTACTCTTATTTTTTCTAGTTAATAGGAGGCAATCCAGAGCAGTTAAAAAAAACATGTGTTTATTTTTGCTGCTAGATAGAAATCTATAAGGAAACTGTTGAAATATCCATCTAAATAAATATTGTTTCTTTTAATTTTTTAAAATTCACAATAAGTAAAATATCTTAGAGTTGATACTAATTCTAAGATATAATCTTTATCCTACCTTTTATTTTTTTAAAACATATGAACTTTCTATTTATTGAAGTCAGACACTATGTAGGTTCTGATTTAAAACCTCCAAATTTAGATAACAGAAATTTTTTTAAAAGCAATATTTTAAGTAGTAATTTTTCTTTGGAACTATATTGATAGAGTGTATCTGTGATCAAATTAGTAAATTTTTATGTAATCACAAATTACATCTACTGAAATTGTACCACCTACTCTTCCACTCATCTTTTATCCTCTGATCTGGAGACATTAAATGCTGTAAGTGTTAATTTATAAATCTCCTACAATTTCTGCAAATTTTATAAAATGTGTAATCGTTACTCAGAAATCATAATAAGCAACCCACTAAATTACTAAATAGGAACAAAACATAGTGCTAAATAGCTTATTTAAAATAATACTAATTGAAAGTTCAGCATTATTCAGAAATGTAGAGAACCCCTAGGGAAAATCTAGCTATTTCTGGTCTTTGATGCTACACTCAGAGCTGATGTCCAGTCAGGAGGTCACAGTAATAACTTTCCTCCTATTGCGTTCATTGTCCATTAAACCGATTGAGAAACTGCATTTTATTCAGCCCTCACAGTATCCTTTTTTATAGTTGTGATTATTAAAGTATTTTAAAGAATGATACACATCAAGAGTTTTTTAAATATGCTTTGTGGAGTCTTAGAATTGTGCAAAATGTTTGATGTGTTATCAAGGGGCCACAATTGGCTTGGGGCAAGGAACTGCAGTCAGTGGGGGTAAAAATTTTGATGATTCTATCAGATCTAATCTCTAATTTGACCGAAAGGGTTATACTTTCTACATATTGCTGTTAAGCTTGTTATTTTAAAAAGTGACTGTATGTATTGCTTATCATCTTAAAATTTTAAATACTATCCTATTATTTTTTCTAATATACTTTGAAATATTTACTACTACTCAATGTTGTATTAAAATGGATTTGTATGCATTTATTAATTTTTATTTTATGTAGAGATCTTTATATATCCATACAAACAAATCATTTTGAATTTTTGTTTATGTATTCTAGATTTTAAATTTATTTACTTTTTCATTATGTTATGTAATGTAGATTAATTTAAAAGAACTATTTAAAAATTTCTATCTTTTTGATTATCTCTGTACATTCAGTAGATCACAGGCAAAGTATGATTGTGATAAACAAATTATAGTTTTTGTTTTCTATTAATTAAGTGCATCTGTCAATTTCATATACTCTACCTAATTTCAAGACAATATGTTTAGGTGTTTGAAACAGCATGTTGTCATGTTCATCTATTTCTGTACCTATTTCTTGGTGTGTACATAAAATTTATAAATAATTAAAATACTCTCTAAATTTGAAGATCAAAACACAGTAAGAATAACAGCAATACCAAAAAGATGTTAAGTTTTATTTTGCATTATCATAAGATTATTTATTTCTCCTTTAACAAAGCATAGATGTGAAGACTGTGACCCTCAGGTAATAATGGTATATTATCAAATTCTGAAATATAAAAATGCTACAGACTTAAAAGTTACTTTCAAGCTACATAGTTGTCCTTAATTGTCTTGAATCTATTCACAGTATCCCAATATGCCATATTTTTAAAGTCTCATTAAAGAGAATTTATTCAGTATTTTCTTGTTAAGACTGGTGAAATGGCAGGCTTTAATCATAAAAAAATATTCAGGTGGAAGTGGTTTTTCATTTCCTAAGAATATAACCTGGAGCATAGATGATACTATGCATTCTGAGCGTTAAGTTTTAAATCAGAACTTAAACTTGCTGGTTTCAAACTTGGATTTAAGATAACTTGCAATCTTTTGCTTTCTACCTTTCAGAATTTACAATAATTATCTCAAGCATAAAATTTCGTAATATAATCATAATCTGTTAGAAAGTGAATTCTTGCTATACTCTGCACTAAAATAAAAACTTTGTTTTTGATGTGGCATTGATCAATAACTCTGTTCTATAGGAAAATGGAAACATTATTCACTAGAAAGAATTGAAGTTGACAGACTCCAGTTTACTGAGGGACAAGACACTTGGGTAAGTAGTAGTTATATTTTCCTTAAAGTTGTATCATTTATATATGTGCATTCTCCTTTGAAGAAAAATAATACATTTCACATTAAGTTCATCAACTGTATATGGAGTTTAATTTCCAGGCTTCTTTAAGCAGATCTATGTTATATCTGATTCCTCTACGCCAGAAAGAAAGAGTTAATCACAGAGTTAATAATAGTCTCTCTGCAAAGAACTGAAATACTAGTTGTTTCTCTTTTAATACATTTAAAGCAAGAAAACTTTCTACCCAGTTTAGATTTATTATTCTTCATTGATTCTCTCATTCTTTTGGAGAACATTCTGGCAGTAAAGCAGTAGACACATTGCATCCATCATCGTGTGTCAAAGAGCCATCAGGTCGATGGCTCTTTTTGAACTTTGTTGTTTCAGAAAATCATAGCTAAGTATTATAGGCAGAAGTTTGACATTTTCAGGATGAAAATCAATTTTATTTTATGTGTTCCTGAAGTGAGGTTTGTGCTTTGATTGTTGAAGAAATGGCTTTTATAAATTTGGAGTAACAAAACAGAAATTAAGATAAAATTTGGGTAATAACAGCTTTAGTGAAAGTGAAGGTTAAGGCATTATAGAAATCGAATAATGTTTTGAACCCATGGAAATAGAATCAAAAATATAATTTTTTGGAAATAGGTACATAAGTAGAATAATTTCAAATAAATTGAGGTAGTAATAAGTAAAAATTATCATTCAAAAACTGGAACTTAATTTTTAAGAAAATCAAATATTTGCAAATATATATCATTATAACTTGCAATTTAAGATATATATACACAGCGTGTGCATAAACATATCACTTCTTATCATACATGCTTATCTTTTGCTCCTAGCTCCAAAAAGATTTAAAAAGAAAACACTATTTTGTTCACTAGTGTATGAATACATCTGTCATAGAGCTGTGACAAAATAGGCATTCCATAAGTATTTGCTACCTGAATATTTTGAAATACTAAAAATAAAAACATTACAATTATATGTTTTATAATGTAAGTGTAAATGTGACATAAAATGCAGTTTTATAAGGGATTTATACAATTTTGAAAATAAAGATTTGAAATAATTTTCCCTCCTAGTAATTATGAATTTAATTTTTAATAATATACTCAAATTTTGAAAGTGCTGTAGGTCCTTTTTTGTATAAATGACATGTCTGTGTTAGTGTATTTAAATGCATGAGGCTTAATATATTCAACCATAACTTTATTTCTCATATAAATGTATTTAAATTATTTAATGATATATTTCAGATCTAATTTTATGCAAGAAATCATATAACTTTAAAAAACTCCTGTTTTGTTCATGAGTACATAAATCATGAAAAAAGTCATTGAAAAGAGAAATATCATATAATAAATTTTCTTGCTGTTTATTACTCAAGATATAGACTTTCTCTCAGGCTATTCAAACAAAGATGTAGCATAAGAAGCTTATTGCCTAAGAATTATAATTGGCATGTTTTCATATGTACAATTAAACAGATAGATGACAAGAGAAATAGGTAGGTAGACTGACAGACAGACAGATAGATAACCATAGGCCAATATCAAAAATATCAGAGCAAACACTTTACATACCAAGTCCTAATTCTCTATCCTTCTATAAAATAAATTCCTTGAAGGATGAGAGTGAATATTCCTCGTGTATACCTTCCCATTTTACTTGTATGATAGGAGTGTATTCAAATGTTGACTGATAAATATAAGGCCATTATAACTCTATCTTTTCAGAAGTTTTGAAAAACCATTATCATTTTTAAAAGACATCTTTTAAATTATCCTTTAAAAAATTGTGTTGGTTTTAATTTTTTTTACATTAGTATAAAGAAAATCTGTTTCTCTCCTTGTGCAATTGATACAGTGTTTACACTGGTATGTGACAAATTAGCAAGGACACATTCAAATTAAGAAGGAACTTTGATAATTTTACAGAAATCTCTTAAATATGCATATCAATTACTTAAGTTTTCTAAGATATTATCTTTCCTTTATGCTATTTCATTACTTAAATGTTTATATTATAGCATTCTCTATGTCTTATTTAACTGTTTCAAATTCTTTTGAAGTTTTTTTTTTTTTTTTTTTGAGTTGGAGTCTCACTCACCCAGAGTGGAGTACAGTGGCCGCTCCCGGCCTGCTAGGCTCCGGCAATCCTTCCGCTCAGCCTTCCAAGTAGCCGGAACTACAGGCGCATGCTACCACGTCCGACTAATTTCTGATTTATTGTAAAGACAAGGTCTCACTAAGTTGCCCGGACTAGTCTCGAATCCTTGGACTCAGGCAATCCACTCACCTCAGCCTCCCCAGGCGCGGGATTACAGGCTGAGCCACCAAGCCCGGCTTGAACTATTTTAGTAAATAAAAATATTTCACAGGTAAATTATTCAAAATAACATTTTACATAAATAGTTACTTTTCATAGTGGTCTCTGTTGTATTAACAAATTGAGGAAACAAAACTTGATGAAAGAGAATATTTTTTAAATACCATGTGTAAAGGAATTCCAATCCTACCACTCCTAAAATATGGACTAAAGTTCCTGAGTGGAAGTACTTAAGTTCTCAAGCTTTACTTGTCAGAAGATTTTCTTTTTCCTCGTGGAAAAGCTTAAGTTGTGTAATGCCAAGCAGAGAGTCAAACTGGGATCTGATTCCATAGCTATGGCAAGTTCTATTGCATCAACTGCCTCTCCACTGAAAACAAGAGGGCATTTGGTTTGGGGTTAGACTGCCATGATTTCCAAATCTGAGTCTATGGATTGTAATATAGTATATACAACTTTGCGAGCTAGTCCTAGGTAGTCTCTTTGGAGCATATATTTCTCAAAATTATAATGGCTTATGTATCTACTGTTAGGTTAAATGAATAAGCTAACTAAATAATTGGTGCACACTTCAAAAACTTCTGGAAAATATACATTTTTATTAAGCATTTTTTCATATCAACAGTATGTGTATTCACGTGAAGAAACACAGTTCTTTTAGAAAGGGTATAAATGAGGCAAACTATATTTTGTAAGGGAAAATATTGAGGCTAAAGAAACAAGTAATTTAAGAACTATAAGAAAATATAGAAAGTTCTACATCTAACGGAGTTTATAATTGTGTGATCTATCACATTAATGTATCTAAAGCCTGGTATTTCTGGTTCCATTTAAATTAGATTAAATAATTTAAGTCTAAAATCATAGATTCTACCCTCAAGTACATTTGCTGCTGTTTTGATGTTAATTATCCACATCACTCAGATAATGACTACCTAACTTTATGGCACAAGGTATGCTGTAACTTTTACCTCCAGGAAGCTTGAGTGTTTCTTTTAGCATGGGCAAGACCAGTTTTCTTTCTTTCTTTCTTTCTTTTACTTTTAATAATCAGTATTTTTTATTATAATATTGTGGGGTACGGTTAAGGGTTAGGTATACAAATATGCTTTGTTCAGGCACCCTCGTTGATAAGAGGTTTCTCCCCATCTCAGACAGATATTGAGTACCATTAATCCCATCTCCCTTCACCTCCCCTCTCCATAGTTTCCCACCACTGTCAGTCATTTTCTTATAGTATTATATTGGATGTTCAAGGTTCACTATATGAGCGAGAACATGTGATACTCAGATCTTTGTTTCTGTGACAGGTCACTCAGTATTATAGATACTAGTTCCATCCAGGTTGCTGCGAAATTCATGATTTTGTTCTTTTTTATGGCTGCATAGTAGTCCATCATGTATATGTACCACATTTTTAAAATCCAGTCCTCTTTTGATGGACAGCATGGTTGCTTCCAGGTTCTTGCTATTGTGAACAATGCTGCGATAAACATACGTGTGCAGGTATCTTTTTTATAGAGTGATTTGAGTTCTTCAGGGTATATTCCCAGCAGGGGGAT